>JANHGB010044799.1:2485-52504 GCA_026283785.1 Coracopsis vasa
CCACCTCCTGCAGCTGCAATCACCACGGTGATGAGCTGATATGCTACAGATAAGAAAGACAGAGATTCACTTAGAAACAGCAATGTAGCTGTAAATTCTAATGTAAACATATCCACAGTCCTCATGCAAAGGGACTAACTGTTTATTTCTCATCTTTCCTCCCTCTGTAAGCAATATAGCCTTAAATTTCAGAGTGAAATGATGGAGTTGGGATCTCCTGCTAAAGGGAAAACAAGGTCATGTTTCCCTAGAGGACAGATTGCCTTTACTGATAGATCAGAATAATTCAAATGATATTTCATGGACTAACCTCTGAACACCTTGTTTCAAGAGGGGAGTTGGACAAGATGACTTTTGAAGGTCCCTTCCAACCCAAACTATTCTATGATTCTAAGAGTGACCTCTCTATATGCTATCAATCATGACAGAGTATCCAGAGAAAAGGACATCTTCCCTTAGAAGATAACACTGATGACTTTGACAAAGAAGGTCAACAAAATAATTCTCAGTAGAAAATGAAGAAACAAAAAAACCTGACAAGAGTAGCATGTACCTGCTGCATTTTAGACACAGTCATCTGCAATTACTTGCTTCAAATCTCCCATTTCTGACACTGTAGAAATTAAAAGAAACAAAACTTGGTACTTACGGTTTCCACAGTTGAATCCACCTAAGCCAAATGGGCAGCTGGTAACAGAAAACAACATGGAGTTTCAGTGGCTTAGTTGTGACAACAGGTCACCAAAGCAACATTCAAAAGGACATGGGCTAGGAGGAGGGAACAGTCGCCATACCTCACACAGGTCTCATTTTCCAGCTTATATCCATCTTCACAGGCTGAAAACACAGAAGAGAGAAGGGCCATGAGCACCACGTAGTGGTGCAGGGAAGGCATTTCCCATCGTCGCTTCCCACGGCAGCCTCACCCCAATTAACCCTGGAACTGACATGCCGGTATGCGCTGCTGGCACATAAGGAACGCCATGCACTCTGACGTGATGTAATGTTTGCTCTGGTTTAGGCAAAACACCGTGCACTTAAACTCACCTCCCGCTGGCTTTGACAGGTCCATTTCAGGACTTCCTGGCAGAGCTAGGCCAGAGCCTGGCTCAGGGTAGGCCGCAGGTAACATAATTCCCAGCAGAACCCCTTCTTGCCCAAATGGAATCCCATGCACACCTGTACTGTTTCCCACAAAAGAGCAGTGTAAAATATCTGCAAGTTCCTCCAGTTTTTGTTTTGAAACCTCATTTGAACAGTGCTGTTTTAGCACTGATGTGCATTATTGATTAAATTTAAATGTTAGTATTGCAACAGAATGTTATGCAAACACAGTTACGGTAACCTGAAGTGATATGTTTTGCCTCATGCCACCTTTTTTCCTGTGGTTCAAATTTGCAGCTAAATCAAATTTTGAAATGTAATATTTTACTATAGAATGGAAATTAAATGTACTAGGTCTAAATCAGCCAAAAAACTGCTATGTACAAAATGCTAGCAAAAAACTAAACCCATCATTTCAAAATAAAATCATTTCTGTGCTTACAGACAGCTATCTCATCACCTGAATTATGTGAGAAAATTATGCTACCCTTCTGAGGAATACTAAAGGTGATGATAACATTGGACATACATTTATAAGGGCTCCTGCAGATCTGCTGCCTTTCGAAGAGGCAGTGGTCACTCAAAGACCTGAGTAGGAATGACACAGAGTCACTTTGGGTAGAGGGACAAGCCAGGGCTAGCACATGCAGCAGCCCCTGGGGTCTGCAAGACATCACCCAAGCATCTGGGAAAGCCCTGCAGCACACTCCACAGGGAATAAAACCAGATTGTTAACTGAAAACAAAAATGCTCATGGACCTTTTTCCCCCTCTCAAACACTATAAGCTTAAAACTGGAGAGGTGGCAGCTCTCACGCTACCTTCCCTCTGCCTTGCCCTCTAACTGTAGGGAAAACCCAAAGCCAAAAGCTCAGGCACCCCAGCAAGTGTGAGGAAATCTGCGGCGAGAAGAGGGGGCTTCCAGCAGAGGTCTCAACTAAGCGGCAGACAAAGCCCTCACCTCCTCCCCTGTTGCTCCCAAATACACCCCAAATGCCTTTTCACCTCTGTCACAGCCAGCAACTGTATTTTCAGAAACACTTGGCACAGACGGGGAGGAAGGAAGAAAAGAAGAGCAAACATGCAACACTGTCCTTTAGGAGGGGCTGGCAATATCATAGTAAACCAAGAGAGAGCACTAGTATACTGGCTGGATTCAGAAGTTTATGGTTCTTCCAGCACCAATAACAAGTGATATTGATGCCAGCAGGGAGCAATGTGACTGTGACCTCCCCTCATAATACAGCTCACAGAACTTCTCTAAATTTAATTCCAGTTTCAAATCAAATAGTTGAACTGGAGCTACATTTTAGAGAACCATACAAGATTGATTCTAATATTTTCAGTGACGGACAATCAACCACAACCCTGGGTCAGATGCTCATAAAGTTAATTTCCCCAGTCACTAAAATCATTCACCTTCTTTCTGGTCTGAATTATATCAGTGTCAAATTCCAGCTTTTGGATGTTTACTTGCTAGATTGGAAAAGGTTACATGATCACATTTCTCCTCCTCACCATCGAATCACTCCTTTAATACAGCCAAGTACACTGAGATCTCTGACTCTCCCTAGTTATTGCAGCTTTTCTCTGAACGCTCCCAGGTTTTCTTGGACCTTTTTGATTTCTAATTCCCAGAAATAGATGTTGCAAGCCCAGGGATAACAGAACTTCCCCTCTTCTGCCTGTCTGTGCCCCCTAAATGCACCCAGAGACCATATTAGCCTTACAAGACAGAACTGGGGACCTCTTCTTTACCCGCCAGGCCTCTTTCACAACTTTGCCCCAGTCTCTACTCTCCAGGAGACACAACCCACAGTGTGCCTGGCACTCTGCTCTTGCATGCCTTGCCTTGCTTGCAGTCATGCTGAAATACTGTTTGCCTTTATACCATCTACTAAGTGTCTTGCATCACTCATGGTGTGTGGACTTAGATTAGTGATGAATTCACATCAAGAATATTACTGCTCTAGGCCCAGACTTTGCATGGCAACTGGCACCTACAATGATGAGGGGCTGATGTCAATGACAGCTGGTCTTGCACTCCTTTCTCTGCCCTATATATCCCCACTACTCCTCCACTTCCTCTTTCACTCCATATATTCCCCCAGAGCTGGGGCTGGGGAAGGTAAGGCTCTTTGTATAGCCCCCTGCTGCATCTCATCATGATACTTTTTGCACTGGATTTATTTTTTTCTCTTTAAGATAGTTTCTTTGAAGTCAAGGAAGAGTTAAGAGCCTCAGACAACAGACAACCAGGACAAAGGTAGTAAATCCCAAAGGATCTTTGCCTAGCTCATTCATAATATGGAGGCATTAGCAAAATGAGACTGGAAGTGTTGCTCCTTTCACTTGCTAACAAAAGCAGACCAAAACCATTATGGATCAAATGTTTTACCAAAGCAAGCCACAAGATCACGCAATAGTGAAATCTACAGTGAAGGGGAGGGAGGAATCACCTCAACAGCTCAGTGGAGTTGCCTTCTCCACTGAGTGCAGCAGCCGCATGTTACCCAGCTCCAGCCTGTTGCTTGCACATTGGGCAGGCCTGGAGGAGCCTGCAACTAGATGATGGAGCCCAACCTAATCTCTCCCATTCAGTAACATGTGTAGGACACATACAACACAAGCGGCCTCAAAGTGGAGTTGTGCCTTGGGCAAGCACAGCCCCGGGACCCCATAGGCACACAGCTCCAGGCCAGGAGGCTATAGAGGCAGTAAAGAGGAAAAGCAAGATCCTGAACATGCATATCTCTGTCTTACTTAAATGCTTACTGCTTGTATCTCTTCCTCTCCTCAACCCTGCCTTTTCCTGACACTTTGCTTTCTCCTCTGGCATCTTTCCTGCTCCTTTGAACATGCTCCCAGGAGAGCTCACACTGTCACACTTGCTCAGCAAGCTTTTAAACATGAGCAGGGAATGGAGGAAAGGTTTAAGTGTCAGGGGCCAAGCAAAGCTATTGAGTTGTGCTTTCTTTTCTGGATTCCTTTGCCTTTGCCTTCCTGAAAGAGACTCAGGGGTCTCTTTGGAAACCTGTTTTGCTGCTCCTTCCTTCACTTTAGTAACACTCATGCTATTAAAAATAGCACGCTGTTGAAAAGGTGGCACATTGGGTTTGTTGCTCTGTATCTAAAACAGCCCTGAAGATACCAGGAAGGCTGAAAATCATCAACGACCCAGAGGCAGATGGACTGCACACCAAGAGGTACCACAGCAAACACGTAGCTCAGAGACCCAACTTTTCCTTGGTCCAGGGGGTGGTTTTTCAAGCATGTCCCAGGGGGCAGCCACTGCAAGGCAGAGCAGAACAATCTCCGAAGGTCACGGCGGCTGATCCCCCATGTTCCAGCACCTCTCCCAGCCGCACAAGCCTTCCCACGGGGGAGACCGGACAGGGCAGCACAATAGCCATTTCCCTCTTTGCAAATACTATAATTGGAGTTACTGTGCCACATTTTCATGACCCACAATGAGGGTCGGATGCTCAGGAGACCTCAGTTCCTGTTTAGTCACTAAGGGGGCAGAGATTTTCAAAGAAGCCTGCATATTGTATGCTATGTTTATCAGAAAATAGACCTAAATACCAAATGAGTGGCATAGCTTGGCTTTTGAAAAAGCCTTTAAAAATTCCAAACCACCTGGTTTACCCAGATAGGAACAAAGTGATGCTGAAAATCTGGTGACTTGCCAGAGCATGGCATGATGCAGTCGGTGCTACCCTCACACTGCTGCAGCCTAAATTCTGCATCAATCCTGTCCCTCAGACACTCTCAAGCTGGTCAATAAGATGTTTCCTACTGACAGCACTGAGCTGAAGGTGGAATTGAGGCCTCGCTATGTGCAGGCAGAGATTTTTTTATATTTTGCACAACAAAAAATACCTGTAAGTAGGGAGTAACCACATGTTATAAGATGTTAGGTATCTCACCCCTCTGCAACCATCGCATCTCAGTGCCTCACAGCCTTTATCAGATGTTTATCTTCACAACACTCCTTGACAAGAGACATGGACAAGAAAAATGGATTAACTCGCCCTTGGGTTCCCACTGTAAATGATGGAGCTAGAATTGGGCAAAGCTTCCCAGATTTCAGCTCAGCTCCCCACTCACAAAGTAAACCCTTCTCTGCCTCTCAGGGGTCAATGGAGATGGTCAGTGTTTCCTAATAGAAATCCTTCTCCCAACATACAAGATGAAGGGAGGGAATTAAAATACAAAGAAGAAAGATTTTGGCTAGAGCAATAGGGCAAAGAAGGTCACCATGACCTGGAACCTATCTCCGTGATGTCCATACCAGAGCCTGCAGTCCATGAGTTATTTCCAGGCACATTTTTCTCACTCTCTGGTCAGATTTGAAATCAATAAAGCATCTCCTTCTATTTCAACAGCAACCCAGCAGAAACTGCCAGAAGCAATATATAACCACTACTGCAATTCTTATTGATATGTCATCAGAAAACTGCATTTCTTAAGAAGACCTGCAATAACTGCTGGAACTGGGGATGGACACCATGGTCCTATAGAAGTCATTTTGACCATCAGCACATAGACAAAGACCTTGTTTAAAGTACAGCAAAACTAGATTTCATTATCTGAAGAGCAGCTAAAGAATAATATAGTCCTTAAGCTTAAAATTTCTATTAGGAACCCACCTGAAAAATAAATTAATAATTTTCATGTACTTATTTTAAAAATATTGATGATATCTTAATATAGGCTTTTGAGTTTAAAGCACTTCTACTAAGTTTGCTGAGAGTTCAGACAAAAGCAAAACAACCAGAGGAGCGCGTCATCTCTGCTCTGTGCCACTGAACTGAAGCCCAAAGCAGTCAGGCTTCTTTTTCCCTCTTCTCAATCACTCTGATTCACAGCATGCTCTAGAAAGAGATAATATTATTCCTAGAGAGAGACTGTATCTTCAGTGTCTGCTGAAAAGTCCCCTAACTAAATAAAAGAAACTTGAGCTGCTAGTATTTACTCATAATATTGAGCTTCTTGCCTGCATAATGATACGTACACACACAGACACACTCAGTTCAACTGGAACTAAAAGTGTAAGCAAAATTCAGGCAAAACACGCTACAGAAAGAACCATACCTCTGCAGGAGTGGTCCATCTTGTTGTATTTGAAGTACCCACTTTTGCACCGGCAGAGCGCGACTCCATCAAAGTCAGTGCATTCAGAAGTTTCCTTGTCACATTCAGGGTCTTTGTGCTTGCACAAGCTGCCAACTGTCAGGAAGAGGCATCCAACATCAATGCGGTTCTCTCTAAACCCATCATTACACGCATGTGCTTTCTTGGCATCACATTCAGCTCATGTGCTGCTTTAATCTCCTTTTTTTTTCTTTTAATAGTATTTTTTACACTAGGAGACAGTCAACGTGACTCTGTGCCACCTTTTCTTGCATATCTACCGTCATTTGTACGGGCCAATAGGAGGAGAGAATAATAAATGTTTCAGCTTGGAGGCAGAAGGGGAAATGAAAAAGGAAAATTCGGTTTGGCTCAAGCTGAAACACATTCACCCCTGAGATAGTTCAACAAATCAATTTTTAAACTTATATCAAGCAAAACATTTTGCTAAGCCCAAAGCAATTTTTTTTCCATTTCAATATTAAGCACTGGATTTTTTCATTTTTCAAACAAAGAATTTGTCCTTTCATTAACATTACTTCAAAGCAGTGTTTTACTTTAGAAAGTCAGATTTGTTACAACAAGCATTCAGCAAAACTGTGGGTAAATGATGGAAACTGTGTCACTGAATTTACATTTTTTACTGGGAGGTCAGACTAAATGGAATGAAGAAACAAAAACATATTCGTGAGAAATAGGATTTTATGGAATACACATCACTCATTTGGCACTCACCTTTTATAAACATCTCCCTGCTAGATCCATCATATTTTTTTTATCTGATGTCTTTTCTTGTAAGTACTTACACAAGTACGTAATTCGTTCCTTATTCTGCTTATTTCAAGTTAAAAGTAGACTTTACCAAAAGCATTGTAATCAGAGGTAATGGCTAGATACAGTCTGAGAAGTTCTACCAAAATAATTCAGGTAATTCAGTCCTTGGTGGAGTGTGGCTTTAAAACACGGCATGTTAAAAGCACATGCTAAATTTCTCATCTTCATGTTTATTTTGCCAAAATAATCTGTGGGGTTTCCCACTACACCCAGGCTAAGTGGTGCTGCTCTTTATCCTCAAAGCCTCAAACCCTGAAGTCACAGAGCTCCATGCACAGAAGTTCTGTTGCAGTAGCCTATCTTTCAAGGGTGCTTATTCCCTGCATCCTGCTGGTACCTCTCGCAGCTAAATCTCCTCTATCGCTTCCTCAGACAGCAAGGATCAGGAAGTACAGGGCATGGGGCCAGCACCAACAATGGGGTCCACCTAGAGAAGGTCCTGCACAACACTCACAGAATCATAGAATTAACTAGGTTGGAAAAGACCTTTAAGATCAAGTCCAACTGTTACCCTGGGACTGCCAAGTCCACCACTAAACTGTGTCACTGAGGGCCTCATCTACATGTTATTTGAACACTTCCAGGGATGATGATTCCACTGCTTCCCTGAGCAGCCTGTTCCAATGCCTGACTACCCTTTCAGCAAAGAAATTTTTCCTAATATCCAATTTAAACCTCCCTTGGAGCAGCTTGAGGCCGTTACCTTTTGTTAGTTGGGAGAAGACCAGCCACCTCCTCTCTCCGTCCTTCTTTCAGGTAGTTGTGGAGTGTGATAAGGTTCCCCCTGAGCCTTCTCTCTCCAGTCTAAACAATCCCAGTTTCCTCAGCCATTCCTCATAACACTTGTGCTCCAGACCCTTCACCAGGTTTGTTTCCCTTCTCTGGACCCACTCCAGCAACTCAGTATCTCTCCTATAGTGTGGGGCCCAGAACTGAACACAGTATTCAAGATGCAGCCTCACCAGTCCTGAGTACAGGGGGATTATGAATTCCCTAGTCCTGTTGGCCACACTGTTTCTGACAACACTGATGTGTTTCTCCAGTTCTGTGTGCTACACCCACATTCCTCTTTGGCAGGTAGAGGATTTGGTAACTGAAATCAAAAGCTCTTAATTGTGAGTCATCTTTAGATCGGGCATCACTGAAATTGGACAGGCAGGAGAGCAGAGCTCCCCACATAGCCTCCAGTGGTTTCAATCAACTTCACTGAGAAGGTTTGTCTCTTGGCTTTCACACTGTTTCCCTGGCTCCCAGCTGCAAGGGTGAAATTAAGACTTATGGTTTTTTGATCTGGCTGGGGCTCAGTGTCACATCCCGGAGATGAAAGGCTGCCCTACAATGCCTTCTAATCCTGTGCTGTGTGATGTTTTCACAGAGAAGCAGATTTCTCACACATGTGGCAAAGATAAGGCTCAATATCTGCATCCTTTTCATACCGAGAGGCTCTTAAGATGACTCCCATTTAAATAAGATAAAAAAGATTCAGAGGGGTTTTTCCAAACGCCAAAATCTTTCTCTTTGTTATAGAAGAAGCCAAATAAAACACCCCTTTCCCCTCCCACCACAGTCCCTCCAGATGCTGTTTACCTCTGTGCAGCGGCTTCAGGCTGGAGATGAACTGGCAGGCTTCGATAGGGGATTTGCAAGCTCGAATGTAGCTTTTCACACTGCTAACAACGTCATAAAGAGTCACGTTGGATGCTAAAGAGAATGTGGATTGCACTGAAACATGCACAAAATTCGTCTCCCTAACAGAAAACAAAAAAAAAAAGCCCTGAGTACCACAGGTCAGTCTGATGTCATTGTTAGCACCTTATACATAGGACTCTTATTAATGCATATTATACATAGGCATAAGCAAGCGATGCTTGTCACAGACACAATACTGCATACACACTGGAACAGTCATGCATTGTAACAGACCTTAGAAACAGGACAAACTTACATACAGAGAGGTTAATTTGGGGCTGGAAGGGGTGCTGGTAGCTAATTTTGAAACCATCCATAAATCCTTCCTTGGCAGCTCACAGGCCCATCCCCAGGCCACTCAGTCCAGGAGGGGATCCCGGGAGAGCCAGGCAAGGTGATTAAGCATTCCCCCTGCCCTGACTACTGTCAGGTCAGATTGCATGAAGCCAAACACCCACTCAGAATGGGGAATATGGCTCTCAAGTTGAACATCCTGAATGCTTAAGTTTCTCATTCTTCCCCCAGTAGCCTTAGCCTTACCTGGTTGCCTTAACTGTGGAGTGGTGGTACCCTGGTAAGCCGGACAGTGATGCATCAAGCTGCAAGGAAGGAGAGAGCAGCTGTTAGTGGCCATGGGGATGAGGAGGGATTCAGCCCAGTGGGACACAGCACAGGACAGTCCTTCTGGGTCACCAATACCATCCCCTGCATTCATCAGAGCTCTCTGCTGAGGCCAAGGGGGCTCTGAGCATCCCAGCACTTCATCTGCTCAATAAGAAAAATGCGCCATCCTGTTGCCAGCAAGGGATGGCTGAAGTCACCATTATGCAGTCCTGGACAGGAACAAAGGCTTGGGGATTTTGACATGAGCATCTGCCTGGAGCCCCACTATGCAATGACCACAAAGTGGAGCTTCTGAGGATGAGCCAGAAGCTAGTGGGAAGAGAGACTTGTGCGAGGTCAAGCTCCAAGTGGCACCCTCAGAGACTGCACATCTTCCAAGGAGCCTCCTTCCCCCTGGATCCATGTGGCCATTTGTTTTCACTCCCCAGCATAAGCCAGGCAGGCAGCATCAAGGCAACTCACCCCATCTCCCCCCTACTTTGGTGGAATCTCCAAATCACCTACTCCAAAAAAAGTTGGGGTGAATTGCAGCTAACCCAGCAACTGCTAACAGGACAAATTCATGCATGCAATGATCTGGCTAAAAAATGCACAGAGATCTATCTATCCCCAGCCCAGGGTTCTTTTTGGAGCAACTGATGGCGCAGCATATGGGGAACTAACAGCTCACCCACCCCTTGCTCTTAACTAACGAAGGCCACATGGTTGCAATAGTATGGCTGGGAACTCCACAAAGAGGAAGGTATATTTGGGTGGGTGCTGTGGTTGAGCTTCATTCCATGGAGTTTGGCTAAAAGCAAGGTGGCACCAGCTGCAGTCCAACCTGCCCCAGTACCTGTAAGATATACTGATGAACAGTGAAGCCCAGAGTTACTGTTTTAATGTTTGACCTTAGAAGAGCACTAAAGCCCTTTCAAGGTTTGGAGAAGGCAATGCGGCCAGCGGGCACTAGGGGAGAATGTAGGCTACAGAAGCATGAACCCAGCCACACTACTTCACAAAAAGGGCTTCAGGATTTTCTGGGCAGATATGTTGCCTTAAGCCCCATAGGAGTCAGATCTCTCTGCCACTGTCTTGACAGCCAGGGCAGAGAAGGCGAGAGAAGCATGATGGGGTGTAAAAGCATGCATTTTGCCAGTCCTACTAGCTCTAGACCAGGATGGTTCAATGACTAAAAAGGCTAAATCCACACTACAGAGTCTCATGGCTACCCATGACAAATGTAAAAGGAGCGAAGGGAACCTGTCTCATCAGCATTGCCGAAGTCCTGACAATGACACTCACCATTGCCAGGATCTCACCCTCGACGTGGAGGAGCTCTGCGTACTTCCCATGGGTAATATTAAGTTTCAGAGGGACCTGGCCAATAAATATTCTTACTAAAAATGAGAATAAGACAAGTTAGTCGGAACACACATCTCCATACCATGTGTAACTGTGGTTCATCCACATCTCACATTTACGTGACAGCCTGTCTGCATGGAAAACCCCTTCACACAGTGGACAGAAAACTCACAGCTTATAGTCACTGCCTCAATAAAGCAAATACCCAGCCTTGGGATTTTTCCCAAGGTTTACTGCAGCGTTCCCACATCCCGAGTCAAATTCCAGAGCTCAGTGCTGTTCAGCCAGCATTTCACTGCAGCATTTCTACATTTCATATAGAAACACAGACTAATTTAAAAAGGACCCCTGAGCACAGACAGAACTAGGTAAATTTAGCAACAAGACAGCTTTAGGTACCAAAGCTATTTATAATAATTTCGGGTAAACATGTCAAATATCTTACCCATCCCTCCAATGGAAAGAAAGCAAATCAGCAAGTCAAAATAAAGCACTGGAAAAATTACATTTTCATTTTTCAAATTGTTGGACAGAATGAGCACTGACATTTGAAAAGAGGTCCAAAAGATGCATTTTTCCATTCTTAGATTGATAGTTGATTCATGGCAGCAGAATTCAATAATCCGAGTTGTCCAGACTTGGAGAGATAATACCCCTAAATCTTGTATGAAGTGTCATGAGATACTCAGTAGAAATGAGAACTCAGAGCTCAGAAAAACAGAATGCGGTTGCAGATAACATTATAAAGCCTCCAATTCTTTCCCATTTTTTCCCATATGCAGAGGCTATCTTCAGCACAGATTTTATATCAGACAGCTATAATGTAACAACTCTGGGCAAAAAAGAGGTGAGAATCACCTTCACAGTATTTATATTATAATCTACCCATATCCCAGTTCAAGGCGTAATCAAAGCAACTCTCTAAATTAGAAGCTGACACATTGCAGCTCAAAGAAATGTTTCAAAACACCCTTAAGGGACACCTCACCCATGTTTCCTTAGCAAAATTTCCATTCCTTTAATCCTTGCTGATTAAGGGTCAGAAGAAACTCTAGCAAAACAAATTCCTCTTTACAATGGGACATTGTAAATTCTCGAGATTGAGAGTCCTCTAATAGAAAGGAGTGGGGGGGTCAGAACCTGAGTTCCAACTAATAACTGTGTTGCATGGAAAATGCTAAAGGTACAAAACAAGAGCTTGATCCTACAAAGACTTTTCACAGCTGCTTAACTTTCCACATATGGCTGATCCCACTGAAGCCAGGTTACACAATAGCCCATCTCACTTCTCTCAAGCCAACTGCCATCCCCACTGTTTGCAGGGCTTCAAGCTATGATAAGCTGCTGAACGATTTCTGGGGGTTGTAAAACACATGAGGAACAGAAGGGGTACATTTGTCCTTAGTAACAAGCCTGAGCCCACCACTCTGTTGCTGTTTCTGAGAAACACTCAGCCATCACTGTGTCTGTTCCCCAACACGACAGCCATTAGACACTGCACTTGTATAAACAGTAAAAAACTCTTGTTAAAACCGGTGGCTGGGAGCAACATTAAGCTCCTGAACTAGTATGAGCTTCAGTTAATTTATTTTAGAAGATTACAGATAATTACTTCCAGCTTTTTCCTTACTGGTTTTTCACTTTTGTTTTCTTACCTAAATTGCACTTTCCTTTTTCCAGCTCATAGCCAAGAGGACACTGACAGATATAAGAGCCATGGGTGTTGTTGCAGGTGGCCAGTGCAGGACAAGGGTTGGAAAGACATTTATCCACATCTACAAAAGCAGAAAAAAAACCCAGGTTATTGTTACAGAATCACAAAAATCAACTGCTGGGCTAAAAAAGTTCAAGTTGGCTCCTCTTCTGTGACCCCCTGAGCATTATCAGATTCTACATTGCATCATTTGCACTTACTACTTATCCTGATGGAGCTTAATTATTCTGTTGGAGCTGAAAGAATAAACACAAACCACTTTCTCTTGAATATTCATTCAAAAGCCCTTGGGATCCAACGTTGATCCATGTTAATGTGAACACCCAGCTTGTCTATGCCACTGCTCATCTGCAGATCTCATGGTATTTTCCAAAGACAAACAATCTTACAGTTAAGGATGGAGAGACAGTCAGAGATAGACTTTGGACCATGGACTCGTTTACCAAAGTCCTGCCCTTTTCATCTAAGCCCTGTTTCCATGATCCAAAGCTAGCACTTGAACACTGATGCAGTTTGTAGGCTACCCAGTAATGCTGGAAGCAGCCCTAGCTGCTGTCACCATCTTTACCAGGGCTGCAGCTTCCTCCATGCCAGGCTAGGGTGGCCACAGCAGCGATACCTGCCTGTGCCATCACTCGTAATGCACTTCCTTCTGAGTGAGCAAGGACTTGGGGAGCAGACACCAACAGACATGGAGTGTCAGGGGATTAATGAGCATAGTCTCAGATGTTTCATAGATGAACCAACTTAAACTGCAAACTGGAGAATACAGCTAATACTTGCCTTTGAAAAAAACCTGGTCAAAAATGCTCCTCTTGCTGTGCCTGTGACTCACACAAGCACAAACACATCACACACACATGCAAGGGCAGACCATAGGCAGGACTCTGGGCTTGCTGGCAACAAGGCAGTACGAGATGAGCAAGACAGCTTACACCCCACTTGTAACTATTTTGAGGTTGCTAATGAGCACTGTAGCAGAGGCAAGAAGGATGGGCTTTGCGGTTAAAGCACAAAGCATGAGAGCCAAAGCCATGTGTGTATATCTGACAGCACTGTGATGCCCATGGCATCACACAGGCCCTGCAGATCAGAGTCCCGAGCCAGCCTCTGCGTCGGGACACGCCGTTGAACGCAATTTACATGTCTCAACTAGCCTGGCATGGCTACTCCAGCATCAGCAAGGAGGAGATTTGCTGCCTCTGATCTAAGCAGCCAGAAATGAGTGGATGTATTTTAAAATACTGACTTTTCACTTTGCCGTCCTTCAGTTTGTGCTTTGTACCATGGGGACTAGTGCAGCTTTTTCTCTCATGATGGTGAGTTCACATGTACAAAGCACTATGTCCAAGGTAGCAGAAGACTCTTTTGCATTTTGGTAAGTGGCAAACCTCAGTACTTAAAGAAAAGAGTAACTTGGCTAAAGTGTGAATCAGTTGGTAAAAAGGATATGCTACCTTAATTTTTTTATAAAAAATCCATTCCTCTACAGTGATTTTTTTATTTATTTTTTTGTGTGTGGAGCTGTAGCTATAATTAAAACCAATTAGCCTGATAAGTAACCTTTAAATACTTAATTATTGGATGGAATATATACCATTGCCAGTATTTCACTGAGATTAATGCAATTAGCACACACAATATCCTACGGTGGCATAAGGGCCAGGCTCCTGAACTTCAGACACACAGTTGATTTCCGCTCGTATAAAACTTTGGTCAATGTATTTACTTGAGAAGATAAGGAGCCTGGCAGCAGGTATAAATGATTGTAACAATATACTCAGCAAAATGTACAACAAAGGGTAACAGGCTAAAACTTAAACAGGGGAAGTTTAGATTGGATATAAGGAAGAAGTTCTCTACTGTAAGGGTGGTGAGGTACTGGAATGGGCTGTCCAAGGAAGTTGTGAATGCTCCATCCCTGGCGGTGTTCAAGGCCAGGTTGGACAGAGCCTTGGGTGACATGGTTTAGTGTGAGGTGTCCCTGCCCATGGCAGGGGGGTTGGAACTAGATGATCTTAAGGTCCTTTTCAACCCTAACTCTTCTATGATTCTATGTAGCCTACCAGGAAAAGCAACAGGCCCTTGAGTAGGAGATGATTTAGTGGGGTGGGAAGAAAACTACACAGGTATTCCTGGTGTCCCCACCACTGATGAGGACCACTAGGCACATTACCTGTTGCTGGAGATGACATCCTCGGCCTGGATGTGCTACTTGATGGAGGAACAGTGGTTGCTTTGGTAGCAGCCAAAGTAGTTGCAAGGCTCACAGTGGTCTTGCTGGTTAGAGAGGCTTCAGAAGGACTCGTAACAAGAATGTTTTCCTCGGTGACTTTACCAGGCCTTGCAGTGGTGGGATCCACAGCTTCTGTGCTTTCACTAGTGGTATAGACATGCTTAGTGGCAGCAGGCGTTTGAGCTCTGTGGTCTTTCATAGTGCTGGCATCACCTGGGGTTGGTGGGTGACTGGCCGGTGTTGTCAGCACAGGAGGTTTCACCGTGGTCCGTACAACCACAGGGATGATGATGCTGTGGTTTGTGGCACTCAGTGAGGGGGTATGGGGTGCCTCTGTTGGCCCAGGCTGTGGGGCATCACTGGCTGTGGTAAGCAGTGGCGTTGGCTTCCCAAAGCTGCCCCCCTGGGCAGTGGTGACTCTGGGCGAGGTGGTCTCTGTTACTGTCACGGGAGCAGAAACAGACACGATGTGTCCACCAAGCTGCTCCATAGGTGCTGTAGGAAGAAGAGACCCAGTGGAGGTGAAGGTGGTGCTGTCTTGGGGCTGGTGTGTGACATTGTGCTTTTTGGTCTCTCTGTGTGAGCTCCCAGCCATGGCAGCTGTGGAGGGCACCCGCCTGACCACAGTTGTAGCTACAGAGGTGCTTGCTTGATCGCTATCATTGGACTGCGAGACCGATGATGGTGATGAAAACAGGGGCAATAAAGATGCTAACGAATAAGATGGGGAAAGCAATGAGGAAGTGGGCAAGGAGGATGATAAAGCCTGCAGAGGGGGTGAAGATGCCATTACAGAGGACAAGAGTGGCTCAGATGACTCTGATGATGTAAACAGATAATTTGGTGCTGGTGTTGATGACAGTGAGTGACGCAGAGATGACAGTGAGGAAGAGGCTGGAAATGCTGATGAAGATATAGACGACCTGCCAGTGGTCAACAAGCCAGAGTCAGTGTTGAAGAGAGTTGTATGCTGTACACTGCCTGCAGAAGCAGAAGTCAACTGTTTGGAAGAGTGTACCAGCAATGGCTCTGTAGATGGTTCAACAAAACTGCCTTCGCTGGATACATTGCTCCTCCTGTCCTGTGCCACAGAAGATTTTGATGGATTAGAAGGGTTGGAAATTTCAGAAAAAAAGGTGGAACTTTCTGAGGAGTCAGCAGAGGTGCTGCTATTCGAAATAGACAGGAGGGTCCTTTCTCCTCCTCTGGTATATGTGGTTGAAATGTATGTGCCGTCCGTATGAGAAAACGAGGTCCTTTTCTCAGCATCGATGCTACTGACTGGCTGATGGCTACTTGAAAAGCCTGGAGTAAAAGAACAAAATATATTAGAAAGGTGGAGTAATATGAAAGTATTTTGATGTCATGTTAAAATAATTTGCAAATTACATAAAATGTTGTCTGTGAACTGGCCCATGCTCTTCAAAAAATTTAGAGCGCCATCCAAACATAGGTATTGAATTACGAGCCTGCATTTAATTGATTCTAAAATGGTGAACTCAGTCACAAGGCTCCTGCAAAATGCATAGGTTTCTAAAACACTGTTCTTCCAGTATTGCTTTTCTAAGGTGATTGAGTGCTTATCATTCCATGATATTTTGTGGCAAGCTAAGCAGGAAAACATATCTGTTATCACTTGTAATTTATGAAACTCATATCTTCTCCTTCTTATCCTCAATTCCCAACTAAACAATATCCATCTTCTTCTGCTGATTTGTTTTTAGATACAGTGATCTTCTTGCCTCTGCAGGATGAATTTATTACATTATGTTACTTTGCAGCTTATCATGAACTCACTGATTGAAAACTTTGCAGTCAGGAAATCCTAAATTATTACCACATCAGTCTGCAAAAAATTCAGATTATCTACTATAGAAGGTGCAGTCAATTTCAGGACGTACAGCTAAGTTCAGCAATCTCTAAAAATAAAAAATAGGGTATTGAAAACTTGATTTAATTCTACAATTAATTTAGGTCATCATGAAACACTTGAAAGTATCACCCAAAAGAAACCAGTTAGGATGCAAAAAAGTAATGAGGACATCAAAACAGGAGAGTTTCCCTGCTCAGGTTCATGGCTTCACTTCTGGAATGATTCCCAGCTAGAGGGCTCTGGTTTTGAGTCCTTTGATGAAAACTTTCCCCTGAGTGAACCCTCAGGTGGCCCTGCATATACTAATGAATGAGAATTTTGCATACAACATAGATAAATGCAGGGCAATATGAACTTCCCCCCACCTCAAATGTACACTGGGTGTACACTCACTAACTTACTTGTGAGATCGTTTTGGACAGAAGAGTAAGTGGGTATCTTGGAAGAACGTGTGAAGAGCGTCTCCGTCGCAAAGCCGCTGCTGGTGGAGCCATTGACCGTCCCACTCTGCTCCACTGACACCGTCTGAGCTGGTGCTGGAGAGCTGTCAGTTTTGGCATAGGAAGCAGAGCTCTCCGTGCCGCCACCCAGCACACCATCTGTCACTGAGTGCAGTGTCCTCTCTCCATCCCCAGCAGACCTGGATGAACTGTACACAGGATCAGTGATGGGGCTGGGCATCCTTTCCTTGGCACTTGAGCTGCTTAGGGAGTGATGGCTGCTGGCCACGGCTGGAATAGGATCAAAAAGCAGGCATCTGATTTTTATCATCTCAGAGTAGATAGCATTTGTGAGTTCTACAATAATTCTGCTTGGAAATGCAGATTAATAAAATTGCACAGATAAACAAAGATGAAATACAGATTAAGAAGATCTCATGTATATATCACCTTAAATGTGGATTTTTATAGAAAAAGCTTACTCTAAAGAAAGAGAGAGAGACAATCAGTACCATTAGAGTAATAATGGCATATAATTATCACCACAACCCAGGAAGGCAGTGGATGTGTCCTACAGCAGGAAGTTACACATCTCAATCCTGAGATTTTTTTGTTAAGCATCAGATATAAGCTGATATAATCAGATAACATATAATCAGATATAATCAGATTTAAGCTGCAGATATACAATACCAAGCAGCAGAATCACCGCTGCTTACAGGTCCTCATCACGATACCCACAAAACTCTGACATGTTTGTGGTCATATCAAATCCATGGAAGAGGGGAGAGGAGAGGCAGTACTGTGTTTTCTATTTCAAACTCCATCCCAAAGTTCAACAAAACTCACCTGAAGGTACACGGGTAGCTGAGAAGTAGGTGGAGACCCTGGATGAAAGGGTGACCTTGGGTTCTGGATACCCTGCTTGGCTGGATGAGAAGTGTCCTGCTCCAGGCCATGCCGTGGAAGATGGAAGGAAGCTAGTACGGGGCTCCCTGGTCATGTCTGGGTGAGACATGGGGCTTTCTGCCTCTGTGCTCCACATGCCATGGTTAGCTACAGCCTGAGATGTCCCTTCCTTGTGGCTGGAGAGTGTGGTCGAGACATATACGGTCTCAGTAGGAGCACCAGAAACTCTTCTCCCTCCTTCTGGAACTGTGAATCAGAAATACACATAGATTTGTATAAAAACATTTATTTTGTGTATTAATAATACCTTTGAGGACTCTACAGGGACTAAAATCTGAATATGTCAATCCCCACAGTGGAGGTGTTACTTGGTGACCAGCATGACTTATTTGCTAAGTGGGGTTTTCAGGCAGTCTGTACTTTCCCCCTTTACTTTTCTGGTATTTTTACACCAGAAAAATTAAACAGATTGGGGTGCATGGTGTTTCTGGAGGAGAATGGTGGCAGGAATGTAGGAACTAGTCCTGAAGGTTGTGCAGAAAATTCACTTGGGCAGATCAGTAGCTTTCAAACCTGCTCTGGTGGGACCCTGGCAGCAGAGCTGAGGCTGAAACACACAATAACTGGGATATGAGGAATGGCAAAAGGTCCACCAATTCCTTGCCATGTTTCATGCCAGCCTTCCCTGGTTTGAGTGCTGAGGTCAAGGCCACATGGCAGCTTTCAAATACAGCCCAGAAGAGCTGCCTGGTTGTCTAGTTCCCAACATAAGGAACATTGCCCCAAATGCCATGAGGCAAGTAACTCACGAGCTATGCAATGCTCAGATGCCATTCACTATAAGCTAGACTTACTAAAAAAGGCAAATCTAGTTTAAAGCTAGATGACTCGGAAGCTCAGGAGGGTGGCAAGGAGCAGCGATGTCCTCAACAGCAAACCTGGAAATCACAAGACTCACCTGAAGCACTTGGTGGAGGCAATGGCACTGAAATGCTGGGGGAAAATGCAGGCAGTGGCTTTGTTGGAAGCTCAGCAAGTCCAGCACCACTCTGTGAAACACTGCTCTGCCTCCCAGGCTCTGCTGCTGATGAGGACGGTAGAAGGACCACACCAAAGGAGCTGGTGTGGGGCAGAGTGGAAACAGAGGTCCCTGCTACACTGGATGCTGCATGGGTGTCTGACGTAGGCACTGTGCTCCTCTCCCCACCATTGGCGGGTATCACTGAGCTGGGTGTACTGGTGAGAGGAGCATTGGGCAGGCGTCCTCCCGTTGCCAAGGTCCCTTCAGCTGAGAAAGAGCAAAGCAAAATAGAATTATACATCCTAAGCTATAAACAGGTGGGTGTGCTCTCTTCCACCACCACCCTTAGGCTGATGGCAGAGATATAACATGACAGAAGAACCAAACCTGGAGAAAACACTAACTGTGAAGACATAACCCTTTCCTGTGCAAGGAAGTGTTGCTCACAGGAGAACACCTTGAAAAGGGCACAAGGAACAAGCTGCGGGAGTTCTGCTGGCTTTGCTTCCCTTCAGTGCTGCTCCAGCACTACAGTCCAGTCATGGGAACAGTACACCTGCAGTGCCACTGCGGTGGGCGATGTGGGGTTACAGCAGCATCAAACTCCCTGGTACTCGAAACAAAGCATGGCAGGCTTGTATGGGATCAATAAATACTGCATTTGCATCTCAGGGCAGGACTCTGGAATGAGTAGTGTTATGTCCTGCTTGTATAAACACAGCCAACAGGGCAGTCTTGAAATTGTGCTGTCTCAGAAAGCACACCATATCTCGAGGCCAGACTGCTCTTGCAGTAAGGCTGTTTTTTTGTCTGGTGACTAAATGTGAAAAACAGCTAATGCATTTTTCTCTGGAAGTTGAAATTTTCTTCCTTGATGACCAACACCATTGTCCAGCACTTTTTAGCATGCCCTCACTCATCCATTCAGAGCAGTCGTTAGAGGTCTATAGGAAGAAGCCCCATGGGTACTGTCAGAGCTCACCTGGGGAAATGCTTTCTGAAGCAGATGGTGAGCCTGCGAGAAACGGGTCTGTGGATGACACAGTGGCACTTCTGCCACCACCACCCTGTGCTCCCAAAGAGGGCTGAGTACGGTCTGGAGAGCTGACGGTTCTGGTACCAGTGGTGGAAATCTCTGTTGTTCGGGCCAGTCTGGTGATGGCTGGCAGAGACCTTAAGGTTCTCCCTCCACCCTTGGCAGCTGTTGTGGAAACCGCGGTACTGGTGGTAGGGAAATTGGTTCTTCTGTCTGTTGACAGGATGCTGAATGATACATGGCTGCTTCCAGTAGCTAAGAGGTGATAAAGAAATAATTTACATTTTTACACATACGAAACTATAAATAAACAGATGAGCTTCCAGTAACACCCGGAGGCAGCAAGTACACACACAAGTAGTAAATACGAAATCCAGAGAATCATCCAAAGAAAATAGGAAATTTCCAAATACATTAATCCTTCCTACAGAAATTTGTCTTCTAAAATCATGGTTTGATGCTGAGAAAACTGCTATTATATAAAAACTGTCGAACTATTAACACTGTGCACTTGATTTCACCATTATGTGCCTGAGTGCACTCCATGCTGCTAGAACAAACAAATACTGTAACAACACAGAAAAGCCTGGAAATCGGTTCAGACAAGGCACTACCCTGAGCAGTGTGAGAGTCTTCAAGAAGCACTCTAAAGAAATGGGACTGGGGGATCAAACCCCTTCAGTACACCAGCAGGGTCTTGGACTGAACAGTGACATGAAGGACCTCAGAGACTACATTCAAAGTTGCCTTAAATTTGTTGAGCTGGGGCAATTTCTGTGAAGCAGCATGGTCCAAGGGGTAGGTCAGAGGGCAGCACTGAGGCCTGTCCCTGGGACTGCAGGGACATAATCTAATCCTTGATCTAATCCTTAGTTCTCTTGCCTATTAAATGGAGATATCAACTGAAGATAGCAAAAGAAGAATCATGATTTGAAAGTTAACTATTTTTCTTGGGATAATGAAACTTTCCACATATGTGCCCTTTCTGTAAAAAACCCAAACTACATTAACTGGTCAAGGAAGAGCTTAAAAGTTTCAGACACAAAATCACACTGTGTCCTTCCAAACAACATATTCTGCACAGATGAAAAGAGTCAGGCAAGTGCAAGATACAGTAACAGTCCTCCTTTTACTCACAAGTAAAATGGTATTTCACTTTTAACTTGAGCTCACCTAAGGAAGGACCTTCTGAAGGAGAGCGAGAACGTGTTAGCAAAGAGTCTGTCACCCGCTCAGTGAAATCTGTGATTTCTCTGGACCCATGAAATCCATAGGTCTCTTTCACAGAAGACGTGGACAGGGATCTGATCGTGCCCAAGGTCCTGTACATGCCACTAGTGGCCGTGGAGACTTCTGCTGTCCATCTGCTAGTGCTGGTGGCAGATCTTGGGGGCCTCCCGCTGCTGCCTGTGCCCACGGCTGAAAAGAAAGTGCTGGTGGGAGAGGAAGCACGGGGTTTTTTGTTTGTCGTTGAGCTGTCAACTGGTTGGTGGCTGCTTCTGACACCTAAGATACAATAAAAGCAGTTTGATTTATGCATCTAGAACTAGGCATCTGAGGGATTGTTTGTACAGCGCACATTTCTATACTGTTCGCTGAGAAATTGAAATGACCAAGTTCTCAAGCTGGAAAAGGCGCAGCTCTGGGAAGAGTTGAACCCTTTACATCCAAGCATATGTGGCTTAAAAAAAAAGGCATGCAAATCTCAACTTGAAACCAGGTTTTTGAAGTGCAGGCTGTGCACAATACGCTGTTTATATATTTAAGCTGCCTTTGAGCCTGTTTAAAACTTCAAGCTAAATCTAAAGGATGAGCTAAAACAGTCCTGACCTCGTTTTTCTAGTGACAGTCCAGAGAGCCAAGCTGCCGTCTCAGTGGTGGGCTGACAGCATAGCTGTGGGGCCGAGCGCCCCGCAGCACTGGGCACTCAGGTCCGTGCAGGACAGGACACAGCCTCACCCACAAGATACTCAGAAACACCCCCATGCCTCAGTGTCATGTTCAATGCAGCCTGATTTACCCCATGTTTAGCAGGCATGCTGCCCAGGGCTCTCCCATACTGCAGCACTTGGGATGCCGGTATTTCACCAGCTCACCAGGAGCAGGAGCTGCACTACAACTCACAGAGTGATGGGCTGAATTATGAATTAATAGTGAATGGTGGGGCAGAGTTCATCTGGGACCACTCCAAGGGCAGGGGGCAAGTCAACACTGTTGTGGCTGTGGGGACTGTCAGAACGCTGCCTCAGAACAGCGTGGCAGATGCCGTGCCAGACAATGGTTGCAAATCCCCAGCAAAAGTGTCTCTTGGCAGGGAGAATGTGCACGCACATATTTCTGACCGATGACTGCTTTTCCCAGCACAGGAGTTGCATTAGCAATGAGGACATTGATGTTTTTCACTTTTTCACCCAAAAGCTGAGATGCGCTCCCACCCTTCCCACCAGCCCCGCTGTCAGCCCGATGCAGCCAGTAATAAAAATATCCATGTATCCAATAACAACTGATGAACATATGTAAGAGAAAACAACACAGGTATATGAAATCTTGTCCAGCCCCAAAGCAGTCAGTTTTCAGACTAACAAATTTACCTCTGAAAGTACTTTCGGAGGCAGAGAACGAGCTTGTGAGCAAAAGCTCCCTGGGAGGCGTTTGAAGATCAGAGGTTTCCTGTGAGCCACTAGAACTGTGTGTCCTGGCCCCTGAAGAGGAGAATGTCTCCCCTGAAGAGCTGGTGGGGTTGGTGGTATTGGCAGATCCCCCTGTCATGCCAGCTGTGTGGCCATTTGTGGGGTACCCCAGTACCCCTGCTGCTATGCTGGGCATGTCAGCACCACGGGTGTCCGAGTGCAGCATTGCCTCTTCTGCAGCTGGGATGCTCTTGGGTTCGTAATTGTTGCTAAAGGCTAAAAAATAGGAGAAAAGAACTATAAACCTGCATGCACATAAATGAAAACATCTGGGGGTAGGTTTCATCCTGCTATGATGCAGACAGTAGATGTAGATAATGTATGTGTGAATATTCTACATGGAAATATTTCATACTGGGAAATCATTAAGACAGGGAAAAAAATGTCTCTATATAGGAACTGCTGAAATTATTGCTTGCAAAATTCAACTGAAAGTTTTCAAGGAAAATGTATCCTTTTCTTCCAACAAGAATAATATTTATCCATACTTTCATTTCTGTGAAATGTTTTTAAATGTACAGAATGTGCCAAATACAATATTATTCCTCCTTTCTTTAAAATAAAAAGGATGTATTTTGTTTATAAAGGATCTTTAAATAATGTTCTGAGTTATATGACTAGCTATCAAAACTCACCTGGTGAAGTGCTTTCCAAAGCAGACGGTGAGCTCATGAGCGACAAGTCTGTGGCACCTCTGCCACCACCACCCTGGCCTCCCAGAGACATCCCAGGGGACTGGCTCTGGGCTGAAGAGCTGATGATTTCAGTACCAGAGGTGGAAATCTCTGCTGCATCAGCCAGCCTGGTGCTGGCTGGCAGAGACCTTAACATCCTCCCTCCACCCTTGGTGTCTGTTGTGGAAATGGAGGTGCTGGTGGTGAGGAAGTCTGAAATTCTCCTCTCCGTGGCTGAGCTATTGGATGGCTGGTAGCTGCTTCCAATGGCTACAGTACAATAATAAAAAAAAGATTCATATTGTACATATGAAATTATAAACAGATGGATGCATTATCTTCCCAGATGCCTCTTTAGAGCACACGTACGGATATTAAAACATAGGAAGTTTTCAATCTGGACAAAGTACTCTTTTGGAAAGGCATGAATCCCCTCACTGCAGGAAGACCTTGCACAAAACCCAGGGCTAGCTGCCAGGACAGCACAGGTTCATGAGAGGTGGGGTAGCTCGGCCAGCGGGAAACCCCATGGGATAAGGACTGCTGGGACTTGCCTTTAAATCCCACCTGGTGGAAATCAGTCCAGGCTCTCTTAGCACCTTTTTGTAGCTTGAATACAGCATCAAACAGCAAAGGGGGGAAACCTGAGCATGGCCACATTCCCATATGAGCCTGCAGCTCAATTCACATCCCAGGACTTAACAGGACACAGGGAAAAATGTTTAAGGAAGCACAAAATAAGGTAAAACAACAAACCATAGACTAACCAAGCTCACCCACAGCAGTGCTTTCCAAAGCTGGGCGAGAAGGGGCAAACCCATGCTCTCTGGAGGGCCCGGGGAAATGTTCCTGTGCCAGGGCCAGCGAAGAGGTCGCCGAGGCCAAGGGCTGAGCTGCTGAGCCAGGTGCTACCCTTTGGATACTGGACCTCAGGTTTTCTGCAGCCCTGATGCTGCTCCCAGCAGCTGTGACAGAGGGAAGAGACGTGTCAGGGTGAGAACGCTGGAGATGTGTTTGCTCCTGGCAAGCCCCAGACATGGAATAAGAAGTTGGCAACACTTGAGGTTTTCAGTAAGTTCATGTGAAGTGGGGTAAAGCCTCCAATTTTGAGAGCTCCAGGAACTAGTTGCTTGCAAAGCAAGCGAGGGGAAGCCACGAAGATCAAGGATCTCATGTCTGCTGTCCTGTATGGGTTGTTGAAACACAGGCATCTCATCCTGTCTAGCCGAGAGCAAACTCCCCTAGCATGGCCATGAGTATGGGCTACCAACTTCATGCAGCACTCAGGTGGAGCACACAGCCCAGGTGGGGCTGGGACCTCACTTTTGCTCTGCAGCTGGCACTGAACCAGCTGAGATATTTCACAGTTGCAGATGCCCACCCTGCAGAAAACACAACAATAAGGTCCAAAGGCTTTTTTTATGTTTAATGGAAGTGTTGGACCAAATTATGTTTTCTGTTGTTTCTTCCTGCTTTCAGCAGGAAATTTCAGCTAACCATCCAAATAATAACAAACAGAATATATGCAAAACACAGCGTCTTCTCTGTTTCAAGAAAGTACAAGCTATATAAAGGCTTTTTAAAGGTATAAAACAAGTCTGTGGGCCAGCAAAGCTCACCTCCAAAAGTGCTGTCCATGGCAGGCGATGCTGTGCGTGAGGGGCTTGTGGAGTTGCCCATGACATTCCTGGAGTGTAGCATGACATTGTTTGCAACAGTCTGGCTACTGGAAGCTTGTGGGGAGGACTGGGGCTGTCCTGAGGAGCCAGGGAAGGGAGTGCTTGGAAGTGGCCGTAGTGTCCCTCCACTGTTCCCTGAGGGGCTGGGTGAAGTGGCTGCAGTGCCTACAGGAGGGCTATCAGATGGCTCCTTGCCCACCCAGCTGCTCAGCAGTTGCGAGGGGCCACTGATGCCTGCAAGACAAGGGGGGAAAGCAAATGAGTGCATAAAGACAGGCTGAACTGCCCACCCAGCATCCTGCATTGCCATTCTCTGCCTACCCCCCACAGTCAGGGGTCCCCTTGCCCGTACTCTCCTACAGCAACTTTATGCTTGGGAGCTGTACCAAGTAATTCGTAATTTTCAAGACTAAGAGAAGCCACTCGGATCTTTCTCTCCACTCTCATGCATGAAGCAAGCCAGAAAACTGCCCTGAACACATGGTGAGGATGGAGGGCCAGACCCAGTGCACAATGCTCTAGCAATGCAAGGGGAGACAGGCTTAACTGATGCCCAGTTTCTCCAGGGAAAAACATCCACCTTGTTCCCAGGCTGAACTGGGATGGCTCACCTGAGCGATGAGTCTCTGCGGATGAAGGCAGCATTGCTGTCATCGTGTTGTCAAACCCCCCCACACGCCAGGCCCCATGGCGCTCACCCAGCATCCTCTCAGCCGAATCAGTGCTGATGGCTGCCAAAACTGTACTCTCAGCAGCTGCTGGGGTGCTGGCAGAACCCAGAGCCCTCCTGTCTCTCTCTCGGCTGCCCACAGCACGATGATGGCTTCCAACAGCTGGAAAGCAATGCAGAGAGGGTCATGTTCTTTACTGTGAGGGTGATAAGGCACTGGAACAGGTTGCCCAGAGAAGCTGCGGCTGCCCCATCCCTGGAAGTGCTCAAGGCCAGGCTGGATGGGGCTTTGAGCAACCTAGTGTAGTTGAAATGGGGTTGGGACTGGATGAGCTTTAAGGTCCCTTCCAACCCAAACCATTCCATGACTACTCCTGGAAAAGTTATTTTGGCTCTGCTGGAGTAGCAGCAATATCACTCACAGTGATATCCACCCCTACCATATGCAATATATAGAGTCACAGCTGCATCCCCTGTGTTTCCTCTGTTTAACACTGAGAACACTGCAATAGGGACTGCTAGGAACAGAGGATTTCTGTCACAAATAAATACCAGTAGTTCAAAATTTGTCTTCATTTGTGCGTGGCAAAAGAAACCCAATTTAAACAAACAAACAAACAAACAAAACCCAAACCAAAACAAAAAACCAAACAAATAAACAAAAAAACCCAAAACATTAAAAATGCAGAAGGCAATCAGTTTACGGCAGGACAGCCAGCAGCTGGCACCCTGGGCACCTCCACACTTTTGTCCCTAAGCAGGAAAAAAAAAGAGGAATTATGAAATTAAATAAAACCTCTGTGCTCATATCTCAGCAAGACACATTTCATCCAGGGATATTGAGAAAAAAAATGAAGTGGGAACAGGGCAATTAGCACAGCCTTGTCATCCTGGTGTGAGAAAAAGGTTTTGATTTAGTACATGCTTAAAAAAGTATATTGGTTTATTCATGACCACAGTCCCACCAATGTGGTGAAGATTATGAACAAGTCCAAAGGTAAGTGTTCACTTGCAGGATTTGCACATGAGGACCTCCGCTACAAATCATGATGCAGCTGGTCAGATATTTTTAGCCCAGGCACTTATAAGCTAAGTTGGGTACACGATGGGGTTCAGCTCCTCCTGGGAAGAGGCATGGGGATGCTGGGGGTCCCCACTCTGTGTGCAGCCTTCGAGCTCCGTGGATGGGCTGGACTTTTGAGGGTGCTGCTGGGTGTTGAACAATGACAGCAGCATCTCCCAAGAATCACTTTCATCGTAACATTCAAAAAAACCAGTTTTTTGATTTCTTCCAGAAATATGAATTCCTAGCAGTGGGGATGGGAATATTTCCTAACCCACTGGCTATGCTCGGACCATGGGCTAAGTATGGCAAACAGGGACTCTGGCGTCAATAAAACTTACCAAGATGATGGCTGTAGGCAGGCAGGTGGGTTGCTGTCCCAGCAGATGGGCTGTCTGGGGGTCCTGCTCCCAGTGGGGTGATATCCCCACTGCTGGTGTGGGGACCAATGTGCCCCATGACCCCATTCACTGCTGGCACCATACTGTGCCTGGCAGGCAGTGATGCATGTTCCCTGCTCCCAGCCAGCATCGACGTCAGCTCCACATTGTCCATGAGGGCACCAGAAGTCCTTATCTCTGTGTACGAGCTTCTGCTTGCCTGATGGCTACTGTCAATGACTGAAAGGAAAAACAAGAGAGAAATTAAAATCCCATCACCAGTGCTGGACGTGCAGGCACGGCTAGCTGCAGTAACGCTACGGCCAAGCCCTGATCTCATTTACACTAGAGAAAATTCTCCATAATCAAAACACAGGCATTAAATTTAGTCTGGATTCACACACAGATTGGTCTGTGAGGATAAATGCTGAAACCCACCTTTGTGCATAAGATTAATTCAATTCACACCCTCATGCTTTTTGTGTGTTAGGAGAAATAAATCTTTAAATGAGCAAAAAGGTCTTAAGCAAATATTTTATGGAGATAGGTGCAGTGTAGAGTTATTCGGGTTTCAGCTGGGACAGAGTTAATTTTCTTCCCAGTAACTGGTGCAGTGCTGCGTTTTGGCTTTAGTCAGAGGACAACGCTGATAACATACCGATGTTTTAGTTGTTGTTCAGTAGCATTTACCCTGGCCAAGGACTTTTCAGCCTTTCATGCTTTGCCAGTGAGGAGGGGCACAAGAAGCTGGGAGGAAGCAGAGACAGGACACCTGACCCAAACTAGCCAAAGCGGTATTCCATACCACAGCACGTCATGTCCAGTATATAAACTGTTGAGAGTAACCCAGAAGGGGCTGATCAATGGTCAGATTGGGCTGGGTATAGGTCAGTGGGTGATGAGCAATTTGTGCATCACTTGCTTTTTTAATTATTTTTCTTAGGGTTTATTCCTCTCTCACGCTTGCTCTTTTTCATTACTATTATTATTTATTGCTATCACATTTTACTTTATTTCATATATCAAATCGTTCTTATCTTAGCCTACAGGCTTCACTTTTTTTTCCAATTCTCCTCCCCATCCCACTTGGGGTGGACGGAAGGAGTGAGTGGCTGCATGACACTTGGTTGCCCAGCTGGGGTTAAACCATGACAGGAGTCCATGGGAGGAGTGTGCATGTCTCCAAAGCTAATGGCTGGATGGAGCCCAGCACAGCCCATGTGCCCCATCCCAAGGGCATAATGGGAGTGGGGAGGGCCCCACAGCTCTTCCGCTCTCTCTTTCAGCCAGCGCTTGTGGGATGCCTGACCTTAAATCCCACGACCGCCAGAGAGGTAGCATGAAGCTGGCAAAGAACTGCAGGGCAAACAGGACTGTTGGCATAACCCATCCAGCCACCACCAGGCACCAGGACAGAAGGGATCAATGTATGATGTGGATTACACTGGCCATCCAGGTGCTGAAACACCCCAACGTGATGGACATTTTGGCATATTTGACATTAAGACATTAAGATAAGACATTTTAGAACATGAGAAACAAGAGAGAGAAGAATTTTGTGCATCTGCAGGTCCATTTTCTGTGAGCAAACATGGCCAGAGCCCCTCTTCCATCCTAAAAGTGTTTGGGCCTTCTCTCTTGCTCCTGCTACAAGCCTGCTTCAAGCTCCCGCCTCTCCCATCATCCAGAATCATTTTCTCATTTCATTAGAAAATGAATAAACACACTTACGGAATAAATGTTGGTTGCCAAGCCAGCATTACCCTTTAGTTTAGCTATTCCCCTCCCTCTGCTTCATCCCCACCATGCTGATGACTAACAACAGCAATCTCATCCCCTCTTTGCACAAGTTTCTTCTGCATTTCTACCATCTGCTGTATCTCATGGACCCAAAAGTTACTTCTCCCAGGGATGTCAACAGGCATTACATGCTTTATGGGATCCCCAAAAGTGCACAGATGGCTGTGTGCATCTCTAGAATAGAAACATGTTCCCAAATGGAGCGCTAAGCAAGGACTGAAGACATTACTCAGTAGCCAGCTTCTTGGCTTGCTCATTAACGCTGACCACTGGCAGCAGCAGTGGGACTCAGTGAGGTAGTTGTGGCTTTAGCCTTGGGTCTGCCAGGAGCAGAGCATCTAGTGACAGCTGCTCTGAGTGGTTCCAGTGAGATTTGCTGGGGGAGTTGGGGTTTCCAGCCCACAGTACCAAACAGGGCTGCACAAGGATTTCCCTGCACATCAGTCATGAAAACAAGGAACAACCATCCCCGCTTGACACTACAGCCCCGAGGCTTGGCTGGCACTGAAGCCTCACATGCTCTTCAAAGCCAACAGCAAGTCGAAGCAAGTCCAAATCACAGTGGAATCATCTGAAACAGCAAAATCCCAGTTTTACCCACCTTTCATATAACCAAAACACAATCCCCAGGCTGGAATAGCGCTGTGCCCGCTCCACTTGTTGAGTAGGCAGAATGGGAGCCTGGCTAGGGAAACTGAAAAAGGTCTGAAGCCTCTCAGGAACATGAGAAAAGTCACCTATTTTGGGAGGGGAACTCGCCCCACTCTGCACTCGAGGATCCAACAGGCTATGTGGAGCCTGTCACACACATGGCAACTCTAAACAGGGCTGCAGACGGTACACAAGCAGCAGCTAAAGGCGCCACTCAGACTGACCAAAACTCCAATGTTGAAGGTTAAGTAAGCCTTGCATGTCTGTCTTTGGCCTCCAGGCATTTTCTGTAGAAAAGCTGTGCCTCAGAGAAACACCCATAGGACACCTACTCCTCCTTGCCTTGCATGTCTCATTTGAGGTTGCTGTACCTGCCACGCCAGAGGTGGCAGTTTCAGGCGTGGCCTCCTATATCCATGTGAAATAGCTTCGGAGGGAACTCGGCAAGAAAAAAAGATACATATAGCTAGGACAGACTGCACTTCGTCCTGGGACTCCGAGCACCAGGAGGCCCGAGGAGACAAGAGCTTCAGTGGAGCAGGGCCCCTTGGGTGCTTTTACTGACAGCCCTAGCCATGGCTGCGATGCCGACCTCGGCAAGCACACCAAGCAGCCTCTGCCATCTGGAGCCTGCTGTGAGCCACCTCCTGTCCCATCTAACAAGCTGCTTGTTGTCACCATTTGGATGAGGGGACGCTTGCCACACTCATTTGCAAGCCCATATCCAGCCTGTAATTGTAGCCCGCAAGTCCATTTATAGCAGCCCCAAAAATTTGGGTGTGCTGGAGGGTGGTGCATTGAATTTCTCTCCTTCCCTCTCTCGCTAAAAGCTTTCAGCTGTGCAACCCATGCTTACTGTGCCTCAGCAGCCAGAAGAAAGGAGGCAAAGCAGCAGATGCTCGAAGAAATCCTTAGGGGATGAGTACAGACAGAGGGAAATTTGCTTGCTCGTGTTGCCAAGTCATTTGTCAACCAGGGCTCCAGCGAGGCACACTAGAATATATAGCGGGGCACCACAGCAAGGCATTTAATTGCCACTTCTTAAAAATAACCCTGGGAATGACAGCAAGCAGTACCTTCAGCTATGAAGCCTGATTGAACGCAACCAGTTCAAAAGCAAAATGCTGCTGGTTGCTTATCTGGTTGTTGTTCACCCTGCAAATCCACCTCGAAGTTTTCTCTATCCCCTTTGGGCTCTGCAGAGCTGCTGGGAATAAACCAAAAGGAAAACCCTTCCCCTTATCATGGGCGCCAGCAAACCTGGCTTTGAGTGCAGCCAGAAAGTGGATGGGCTGAATAAGAAGGTATTATTTACACAGGCTTGTTAGAGTCATCTGGCATTTTTAACTCTGCTGTGCAAGGTATGCCAGGTCCTAGGGCAGGGAGGAAAACCTTGTGTTAGCACAGGCTCAAGTCCCGTTTTCAGTGGGCATAGAGCAGGAGCTGTGCTCAGCAATCAAACCCACAGCATGTAGCAAGTAAACCTGAAAACAATCAGGCTGTTCAACAAAATAGACATGAAATCTCAGCTCATCACACCACCATCAAGCCTGTCAGAAGTGCAAGACAACTGCAATCTCCTCTGACTTGCCTACAGAAATAAGCCTTCAAAGAAAACCCTCTGTTGGAGCGGATGGACCAGATGCAAACATCTTCCAAAAAACCACATGTGGGACCATCTGGCCTCCCCTGATGCATTAAAGGTTTAAAGCAGAGTGGCCCTTTAGCTCAGGTACCGATTTGTCACTAACAATTTTGTCACATCCTCAGCTGGCAACTGCTCTCCATGGTTTAACTCCATGCAGCCGCAGCCACCAAGAAATATTTGACTTCCAGCACAGAACTCTCCTGCCACCCACCAAACCAGTGTTTTTCTTCCCAGTTAAAACTAGCAGTGATGCTCACCAGACAGGTCGAGGCTTGGAGTTACTTTTTCCCTTGCAAGCATAACAAGCCTGTGGCTTGCTGGGAGCTGAGTTATAATGCAGCCAGGACAAACAGATCAAGTTCCAGCTGATTTCTCGAGGCATTGGGCTTGCTCCTGGTAGCCCAGCTGGGTGTCTACCTTGTGAGACTCTTGAAAAATCCCTTTTGGACCAGCCATTTTCTGTCTCCATCCCTGGGTGCAACACAGACATTGCCTTGGCCAGGAGGTGGCTGCTGCTGGGGCAATGTCATGGTGATGCTCAAGGCTCAACCATGGGACAGCACAACACCACAACACAATACTGCTAGTTTTCAGCAGCAGCTGTGGTTGCTCGTGGACGTTTCAGGACAGCGAGTGAGGAGGAATGTATCCTGCTAATGCCAGGGGAGCAGGATCCCTGCAGACTGCATTTGGCAGGAGTAGTGCAGCCAGCCAGGGCTCCCCATGAGCTATCCCAGCACCACTGCTTTCCTGCAGAAGGTATTTTTCTCCTCAAAGGGCAGAAAAATACTCTTCTGACTGGGGAACGCAAATTTAATCTGTGTTTGCACACCAGAAAAACTGAGAGTGGTTGCTTGGCTGCCCAGAGCAGCCCTTCACCCCAGAGCAGTCCCTCCTGAGGAGGGCAGCCATTCCCTGGAGACCATTCCTCGTACGGCTGCCCATGCAGCAGCTGCTTTGCCAAGGCTACAGCTATCCTGGGAGCATCCCATGCTGAGCAGAGCACGAGTGAAGCTAAAGCAGGCTCCTCCCGAGGACAGGCAGCTATAATTATAAAGCCCACATCTGTTAACGTTGCATAATCTTAACATCATCCAAGGCTCATGGAGGGAAAAATCTCATCTCAACTTCGAAAACTCCTTGCAGGCTGCAGGGAAGGGTTAGGAAGAAAGGCACGCTGTGAGGGAGAAGAACCAGGGAGCAAAGCCAGGGCTGCCGGCCCCACAGCGGGTGGCACAGGTGGCTGCCGATCCCTGCTAGGGCCGGGGCCAGGCTCTGCGCCGTGTTTTGAACGGCTGCTGCGGATGTCGGGATCATGGGTGGAGACCGGTTAGGAGCCAAGTGAGTTTGTGCGAACAAAAGCTACAGCCCTAAATCTGGACCGTCCAGGGCTCTCTGGGATTTTCAGTTTCCTTCCTTGTTCTTGCCCTGAAAGAAGCAGTTCGAGGAGGGAATGGATGCGGGGGGGCTGAAATGGAGCTTGAAAAAACGTTTCGTACTTGAGACGGGTCAGTTGAGCGTAAACACACTGATAATATTGCCTGGGGAAGGTCCCTCATGTGCACTAAGCACGGGAAGAATGCAAGAGGTTTTTAACCACATGTGGTCAACCCTTTTCTGCTAATTCTTTTTATATTAATAAAAGGGATTATTCAGGCTGGACAAACAAAGGGGACAGGAGAGGGTGGATGGGGAGGAGGTACAAGAGCCCTGCCATTGCCTTCTGCCCTGCTGTGGGGCTCAGTTTGCATGGGGTACCCTATAGACACATTCACCAGCAGTGCCTTGCTCTGATCCTCATGCTCCTTGTACTCTCCCCTCTGAGTCCTACACAGAGCAGGACTTTAAATCATTTTAACCGTAATACAAAGAGTTTATACAGCCACAAAAGGTGACTGGAGCTTTAATATGCCAGCTCAAGAAAGATGATGAGGTCTTATTGCCAGCAGCAGACCCTGCAAGATCTGAGTGCCAAGGTCCAGGTTAATGTCTACCTGGCCATTACGGATAATGGATGCCCATGGCACTGGGGACATTGCCATGTCCCCACATAGGGACATGCCTCAGCCCCACTTATGCCAGGCCGTGGCACTTCACTTGCAGTGCTGCTTTACGAGACAAAAAACACTCTTCATTTCCACACCACCTCGCCTCTGGGATCTGTAAAATCACGGATGATGTTAAAGGCCATTTTTGCTTCCTATTCTTTTTTTCATGAACCCAGAGCCTGATGCTCAGAGATGCCATAAGAAAATAGAGAGGATCCAATTATTGTTCTTAAGAGCATTACCCTTCAGCAGAAAAACAAGTACTTCAAAATAGAGTAGACAGAAACCTGTGGTTGTTTCCAAAAGCATGGGATGCATGCATACAGCCCACCTGCAACTAGGCATAAAACCTGCACAGTGCAGGGACAGGATATTGCCCTACTTAACCAGTGGTTTCCAGCCTCTTAATTTTGGTGTCTTAAACATTTCCCTGGAGAGGTGCAGGCTTTCAGATCACCCGGTCAAGCCTATGAAACCCTTACTAATCTTTCTTGGATAGTTCGGGTTCAATACAGAGACCCCTGGGACCTCATGGAGCTATGCTGCCTGAAAGCCACCAGCCCAGGGCTCAGAGCAGCACCTTAAACCTCTCCTCCTGAGCTTCTGTTTTTAAATGGGTTTTGGCAATTGAATTTTTAAAAAAGCTCCTGTTGTATTGTCAAGTCTTTAGAAAACTCATACAAATGTAAGTCCACTTCCAACAAGGATAAGCTGTCTCGTGACTACTGATACTCCTAAAAAACCTCATAACCAAGGCTTCACTAAAATCCCAGTCCATCCATTTATACAGCCAGTGCAGAGGGGACCAAGCCTCTAGCCCCAGAGAGGCCCCACAGGGCCTTAGGATCAGTGTCCCTGTTGCCTTTCCTGAGCAGAAAGCCCAAATAATTAGCTGTATTTGCTTGCTTGCCCGCTCAGTTATTTTCTACCTCAGAAGTGTCCCCTCTGGCATTGCCTCCCAGTGTTAATGTGGGAAGGGCCCCTGCAGCCCCAGAGGGTGTGAAGGCAGTCCTGTCCCAGCAGCAGCTGAGGGGCCCCGAGGCACTTACCAAAGGGATTTCTTTCTCACAGTTTCCAGTAAATATTAATGAAAATAAGCCAAAAGGAATCTCCTGAATGGTACAGCAATCTGAGCACTCAGACCTCCTCTCCTTCCCTTCTCCTGCCACCCTGCAATGCTGAAATGTCTCCAACCACCCTGACTGCACCATCGATTCCAAATGCTAAATCCCAGCACCAGGCCTTTCTGTAACGGCCTGCAGAAATGTGACAGAAAATACGAACATCATGCAGCACCTCTCCCTCCTTTGCCCAGGTTTTTAAAGTCCCTTGGAACCTTTGCCTGGTGGGAAGCCAATGGTACCCTCTCTGGCACCCACAAAGCCAGAGCAAAAGCCATTCAGGGACCCAGCCCGGTGTCATTTTAACTTCTGCTCCCTTCCGAGGGCAGTGCTGCTGGAGACTGTCAGACGGCTCGGGGAGGAAGTCTCCTGGCAGGGCTCCACCAAAGTGGAGTTGCTAGGTCACTGGAACAATAAAAAGGCAAGAAAAAACATCCTGGCTGCAAAAAAGAAAGGGGAAAAAAAAGGAAAAAAGCCACGGCAGTGTGTGCAGTGCTGGTTAAGTGGAAAGAAATAGGGCTGGAGAGAGCAGGACAATGCTGCTGCTGGCTTTTGTAAGCACAAATCAGACTTAATTTCTAACATGGACTTTTCTCCAGAGCTCTCACATAAATAATTCCAGAAACCTGGAATTTTTCTGCAAGGTTTGCAATTGGTAAAAATCATGCATGGGACAATATTTCCAGGGAAGCTAGCTCGCTGCTGCTACAGAGAGATTAATCACCATTTGCACGTTAACCGGGGCATCACAATCCATGGTATGACTTTCTCACACCATCACATGCCCCCAGCAGCTGCCCACATTCATTTAAACTGATAATATAAGAAAACTGCCTCCAAGCAGGGCTGTGTCTTGGTGATATGGGGCTGAGCAGCCCCACAAGGTGCAGAGGACTGTGCAGCTCCTCTGTAATGAAAGGTGTCAGAAGCTTAGAAGCTGCAGGATGAAATTTTGCTTTCTGAAAAGTTTAATATTAATTCCAGAAGGGAGCATTAGCTCACTCGGCCTGACCTCATGTATAACCAAAGTCATTCTGTGTAGCTTATTTACTACAGCATAAGCTCAGTGACTTATATTTGACTTAAATGGATATTGCAGACGAAAAAAAAAACAACCAGAACACACCACCCAAAAAATATTGTTATTTGTGGTTATTTGGGATTGTGCTTAAGTCCATGAGAACTATGGGATGAAATACCGATTCTTCTGCATAAAACCTCAATATGTACCGAAAAGTGCTGCCCGGCAGTGTGAAGCATACATATGGCAGGAGCCATCCTCTCCAGAAGCTGAGGATTCTGGCCCTTTGGAAACCCAGAAAAAACCAAGGCTGTATTTTCATGTCAGACTCTGGAAACAAAACCACAGGTCCCTGCTTCAAAGTGGTCTGAGCCCAGGGGCTGCTTCCCACAGCCAGGAGGGGATAGTAATACTGGAAAGATGGAGGAGAGAGTAGGAAAAGGGGTGCTGCCACACTGAAAGGCCATACCAGGAGCAGCCAGGGATTACTATTGGTCCCTTGGGGCAGAGAGATGCTGCCCATCACCGCACAGTGGGCTTTGGTCCAAGTATCTTGATCAGAGCTCCAGCAACACTCTTAAGAAGAGCTCCCTGGGGAGCAATTCTCTGTGCTTAATGCTAAGCACGTGCCAAAGTTTTGCTGACCAGTGGCTGCACCAGAAATTATGACCAACCTGTGAGCTGAGCAACTTCTCAAGAACACAATGGGGATGAGACGGGTGAAGAGCCCTCTCAGATGCAGGAAGATCACAAGGCTGCCAACGGATGGATGCAATTTGGTGACACACAGATACAAGGCTTGCTGGATTCTTCCTTCCTTGTAGACTAGCAAAATCCAAGCCCATCCCAGAGGAAAACTGACAGCAGCCCAGCTGAAGACAGGATGCAGGGCATGGTGTCATGGCAGCAGAAACCATGGATGCTCTTGTGGCTCCTACTCTTCCAGCAAGAGATGGTGAGACTTGGGAGGTGATGGAGAAAAAAACAAACTGGCAAAAAAAATACAGCAGCTTAAAGAGAAATTAATCCCCAGAAAAGATAAGGGCCCCCACCTCCCTTCCCCCATCTGCTGCGAAAGGATGATGATCTAAATCGCATTTCCTAGATGACACCACACCGATCTGCCGCCGGAAGTGGTGGTGGCAGTGCTCAGGATGGAGCCAGACCTCCTTCTTCCAGGGGACAAGCCAGGTCCTTCCCTGCTGGCACCCACCAGCTAGTCACCACTGTCACCGCAGAGGAGCAGCGTGCCCTGGGGCAGCTGGAGTAGGCATCCCCCCCTCTGCCCCCCATTGCTGCTCTCCCACTGCCTCTGCTTTCACGCATTTCCTTTCTGAGAACCAGGGAGGAAGGGATTTACCATTTCCAGTGCCTTTCTGCATGTGTTTTGGGGAGGCTGAAAACAAGACACCTTCTTCCGGCTGCATGCAGGTCTCTGCTCTGCAGCAGGCATCCTGCACCCGAGCCCTGCAGCCAGTGAAAATGAGTGATGGCGAAGGGCAGGATTGGGCTGTCACCCTCCGAGCTGTCACTGAGAACTCACAGGGAGCTAGGGTCAGGTCAACAGCCTACCTTGATACATACAAGCACTGCGTGATAAGCAAGGCAGCGCACCAGATCAAGAGGCCAGAAATCTCCACCCAAGCCCCATCTGCCCACACACTGACCCGTATTACCCAGGTCAGAGCCACCTCACAACAACTGTCTTGGCACGCTCTTGCCATCAAGTGACCATCAACTTTGGTCTTAACCTAGCATGTGATGTGGCTTACCCAGCACCATGCAATCTCCAGACATACCAGCAATTTGCAGGACAGGATTATAAGGACCTCTGTCTGGACAGTATGGACCGTTCTCAGAAGCCACAGAATTGCTGGTACACTCATTCTCCAGGTCAGAAACCTCCTGGTCATCATTTGGCTTTCCTCATGCTCCATATTTGCTCTATGTCCCTCAGAAAAGACCATCTTCATGATTATTCTGCACTCTCTGATCAAGTTTCCTTCCTCAGAAACATCCTTTAAAAGAGTTTTTATCTACAGGGTTGGCCGCAAGTCTGATACTGCAGCCCCATTCTCTATTTGCTGAAAGAGCCGATAATGTCCTAAAAAGAATTAACATTTATATGTTAGTCCTGTAACTGAATCTGAATCAAACAATGATGACTGTTCAAATGCCTAAAGCTACTCAGGGGTATTTTCCTTTAAGCTCTTCCAAGCTTGTACCACGGGTAAGGAGCTTTCTAAAGATGCCTTTGTGAGCACCAGCTACTGAAACCCTTCTCCTTGTCTCTCCAGACACAGATACAATTATACCCAGCTCCAGCACAAAGATAAAGGCTGAGTTACAAGGGCAGTATTATGCTCCACAATCAGGGTCCTTGATTCCAATTGACAAGGAAAGCAAATCATGCGCAGTTGGTTTGCTGATGTTGCCACTCCTGGAAATTCATTCCCATCACAGGGGTAGAAATTAGCTCAATACACAGCATTACCTTTTGTGTTGCCTCTCCAGATTGCTAAATTTCCTTGTCAGTTTGTGAGATCTTACAAGTTATGCAGGGTCGAACCTGGCCACCACTTTTATGGGATATCTTTCTTTGCAGAAGATTTAACTACCAGCTACTAGAGTTTCCCAGATAACAAAGTGTTTTCTTACCTATAATGGCATGGACGTAGCAAGTCAGCTATTCGGAGATGCTGTGAAACCCTTCTCTGGAGTAAATTTTTTAAAACGTGTTAGATAAACATCTTCTGGGGTGATCCTGTAAGGGGAGACATCTTGAAATCCCTTGGGAGACATCTTGAGATCCCTTCCAGACCTGCGTTTTGCTTCTATAGAGTCCTCAAAACCAAAGCCAAATGAAAAAACTCCCAAATATCTAAACTTCAACCTCCATCTCCCCAGCTTATGCATACTCCAAAAAGTGCTGTCCTCCCCTCAGAATGGATCCTGTCATACTGGGTGGGCAGAAGTACCATCCTGCTAGGCCATGACGGAAGGTATTCTTCTGATAACACATTGAAGCCAAATCTTCAACTTAGAGTGATTCATCCCGCTTCAGCGAAGTTCAACAGAACGTGATGTTTCATGCCGGCCCTCAGGGCTTGAGAGATTTTCCACAAGAGGAAGGGTGTTAACACCAGCATCCTAACAAGCAGTGACGTGGATGATTGTGCTCTATCAAACCAAATTCCTCTTGTCACTGCAGATGCAGAAGAGCCTTTTAGCATGCTCTTCAGGAAAAATAGAGCCCTCTTTTGGTCCCAGTAACCCAAAGGAGCTTGCCCATCAGCCCAAAACTCCTGTACAGGGTTTCTTCCATGGTCTGGAGATCCCTAAGGGAATTTAGGGCTGGTTCTGGTGGTGGAAATGACAATGATGTCTGCTTGGCTACAGAGGAAAGAGGTCAGACTGATTCCTGTAAGGGCCTTTAAAACCTCTGCCATCACAGCATGCTGAAAAATGCTGAGGAAAATGCCTTGAACATATGTGTGCAATAGGATGTCCTCTGGGAGATGCAGCCTGGGCTGCACCCTTGGGACAACAGTTAACCCTGCTCCGTTAACCATTCAGGCACACTTTGCACAACTTTCCATCAGACCACTTAAAATCCTCCTCATTCCTTTCTCAGCTGATTTAACCTCAGAGCTAACTTAGCCCAGGGCTAAAAAAGGGCATTTTTTTTCAAACTTCAGCTGCAAGATCCTTCTTGCCATTGTGCAAAAGGTCCTTCAAACATCTCTGCGCTTGCCTTGGTGAAAGGAACACAAAGGTCATGGCATTTCCAGAAGACTTTTTGCAGGGACTGACTTGGGAGCACATGACAGGTTACACACGCAGCTGGGCAAAGGGAAGGACCTCCAGCATTTGGTCACGTTGACAGTGACAGAGTCACCCTCAAACAGCTTAAACTGGCCAGACCACAGTCAGGACACTGAGAAAGCAGTTTTAAAAGTCCTTGTAGCTTCACGACCTTACAAAGAATGAAAAGGCAGATGGAGCTTGCTTCTCCCAGCGGAGAGTCAATCTGCTAAGGTCAAGGCGCTTGCACAAGGTATTCAGACAGCTGGACACAAAACAATCGGATTTGTACCCAATTCCCCTGCTGCACTGCCCTGCACTTCTTTGCACACCCTCTTTTTTCCTAGCAAAGCAAGCCAATTAAGATGGTTGCACTTCTCCTGCAGACACACAGGCAGAGCCCTGCCAAACAGGACTGTGTGAAACAGCCTCTCTGCCTGGACTCAAAAGCCTCTGGATCAGCTTTGAACTAGTGGTATTGTTAAATACAGCCAACCTGGACTTCTTGAGTGTCTCCTGGATTTGCAGCTCACGTTTTCAAGGGGTTTTTATCTACCACCTCAGTAGCCAGCTGCTCTTTTTCTCTCCCTCTAAGCGATTCTCCTGTAATGACAATTCTAGGAGTTGGGGTTTTAAGGAAAGACAGCCAAATCTTAGGAGGCTCTCAACACAGATCCTGACTTTTGGCAGCAGCACTCCCTCGCCCACAGCCGAGATCCTGACTGCAGCTCAGGATATGCTTAAGTAACCAACTGCAAAACTATTTATTAAATTACTTCAAGTCAAGGGCACAGCGGATGCAGAAACAGATATAACCCTCCTCAACAGCCCTGCCTGCGCAGAGGACAGGCAACGGGAAATGCCTTCATCCAAAGCCATGCAAGGAACTGCAGGCAGCAGCATGAGAGCAGAGACAGCTTCTAGGATGTTTCCTACATAAGAAATAGGTTTGAGGTTGCATTTCAGGCACTTTATAAATGATGTTGCATCTTTTGCATTTTATATTGGTTTCTGAAGAGGTAAAGCTTCTGAAACAGCTTAATTTCTCCTTCTATATTGAAACAATTTAGCCTGAAAGGCAGAGAGCTCCAAGACAGCAGGTTCCGACAGGTTTTATGAAGACCAGAACTTAAGGCTGTAGTGGGTGTCTGACCTGGGAGCTGCTGCACCCAAACCAAGAAGGGTTCCTGTGGTTCAGTTCATGCCCTGGCCATGGGACCTGTACTCACTCAGCGCTCATGGAGCCTAAAGTAAACTATGGCACACTCTAACGCCACCCACCATGGCAAGCAGAAGACAGCAAACCAAAGATACTGCTCACAGAGTAACTTTACCATGTGTTCCTCCCTTTCATGGGTTTGCCCAAACACTGGCAACTCTAAAAATGAGCCTCTTTATCATCTGGTTTTACACAGCCAGACTTTTGACCCCAGCATCGCAGTGAGTGGAAAACCTCACATCATTATACCTTCCTCCAGTTGATCCCTCTGCTCACCCTGGCTCTACCTACCCCTTCTCCAAGCTCTTCAGGACCAAGGGTGACCATCACTCATCCTGCACCCAGCTCAGATAAAAAATGAATTAATAGCAAAGAAATTATGTGACCCAGGATCTTAAAGTCTGCATAACATAAACCTCACAGTATTCAGATCCTACTGGAGGTCCTCATTTTAGGTAGGAACTGGTTCTCAATCCCTTTTTCCCCTGTTCTCTCCTGAGCACTTCAGTACACTGGGTCTGACAGCAGCGTTACTGTAACACAGGCAACAGCTACGCTAACAGCTTGGAGGAGCTGAAGTTTACAGAGCTTCCTTTACTCAAGGGAATCGCATTTTTCTAAGATTATATTATTACTTGGGCTGGTTGCTCAGCAATGCAACATCATTTCCCTTTTGGGTGGGAAAGTTCTCTCCTTGTCCTCGGACACGAATGATTTCAGCCTGAAAGGATGAATGCAAACTCTGCATAATCAAAGAGCCATAAAATAACCATGCCCCTTGCTGAAGCAGCAGGATGTTACAGTATAACACCTGGGCATTAAAAATATATGGTGATGGGTCATTACTAAGGCATGAGCATATGACTGTCTCAAATTTTGTTCCTAGATGTGAAGGATTGCAGCAAAATGAAGGAGACCCCTATCTAGATGAGATCTTGGACATGCTGACTTGCCTTACAACCTGTGGAAAAACTGAATTGAAAGTTTCTGGCAATATTGTACACCCGCAATTACCACACTTTAATTTTGAATGGACACGGTCTTCTGGTACAGTATATATATATGTGGTTATGTAGGTGGGCCACAGAAGAACAACATTCTATTTGTTATGTGTCTTAATATGATGGGAATAGTAGAAGATGGAATCTTCTGATCTACGTGCTTAACCCTGTATCAAACTGAACTGACTGTATCAGCTGTAGGGTCTTGATCCGAGGTTGAGAATCTGCCTCCAAATCACATGCCTTGTGTCTGTGATTTCTTTTCTACTCTCAGACATCATTTAATATTGTAGGTATGGTGCTTGCAGTCTTAAATAACATTGATATAAAAATGATCTCACCTCTTTTTATCTCACAGGAATGACAGTGAAAAACCTTCAGGCTTTTCAGGTGTTGCAGTCCATTTTCCAGAAAAGTAATGATCAGTACTTGTGCGAAAGAATCTTGGCAGCAATCGGTACCATATGGGCCTGGGACACAGTCAACTTCTTTCTTCTGGAATGGACACTACAACCTATCAACCAGTTTATTGACATAATCCATTTCAAACCACACCCAGTCCAAGTCCAGTTCTTCAGACTGGTGGAGTCCATAGTGCTAGACCTGTCCTACGTCCCTCATGAAATTTTGAAGAAGGTTCAGTATTTGATAAAGGAAAACATAGTGCCATTCTGCACCTTAACAGCTCTCCGGTGCCTTCTCACCATGACCAAGAAGGACCTGTTACTCAGTGATATATTCCGTGACTCTGGGCTCTTAGGCCTACTACTGGCACTTTTAAGGAAGCAAGCCAAGATCCTGAGGAAGTCAGGTATAACTTAATGTTATTCATAATGACTGTTGAAGTAGCCTGATCGATAGGAAGAAATTAATCTCTTTCTATAGTCAAATTACAATTTTTTTATTCTGAGTAACTAGATTTTGTCTGGCCAACTGCCCTAGAATGTGTGATATATTAAACTGGGTTTTCTCTGAAACCTTCACTGTTTATCATTCTATTTACTAGCCTAAACAGTTCTGGGCTATTCTTCACTAGTCTGTTATTAATTATTCTAGAGAGTACCATTCAGACTACACTTTAAAAACAGGTATCAATTTGGGGTTCTGTAGAACTCCAGCTTGAGAGTAGGGGAAAAAAGAGTTTTTCACAGTGCTTAGTTCCTCTGAAAATAATACTTTATCCTAAGAACTAATTGAAAGCATTTTCTTGAATTTTGGCCCTATATTACTACCACCTGTTGTCATCTGACATAGATATCTTTTATTATGAAAACAGGAAGGTAAGAGTCCTGATGTGGTAAGTGTGTGGTACAGCCGACTCAGGGGACAGATTCACATAATTAAAAGTTCATAGCTGCTATTTTTAAAAAAGAAAAATGCATTAACACATTTCCTGTGCTATATGATTTGGGAAATGCCTTAAAATTCCAATGCGATAGTTGTTTAATAAAGTAGGAGGGACCCAAAATACTAGGTATAACTTCTGATGCAGCAAGCACAATTGAATTATTTATGCACATTTATTCCAATCAACATAAGGAATATGAATTGCAACAGAAGATCCATTACCTGTGAGGACACTTAGATTTGTGTTCTTGATGTCAGACAATTAGTTTTGTACAAGAATACTTAGATAAGGATTTTCAAGGTTCTTGAAAACTGACCTTTTGCTTATGAGCTGGTGCAGAAGGGCTTTACTCTGTCTTGGCATTAATTTCACTGCTTTAGATAGCTTGGTGATCTAAATTTTATAGAATGAGTGATTGAATAGTTACATAATTTGTAAATTTAGGCACATAGATAAAAAGGAAGTAGAAACACCGTTATTACCACTATTGCCTATAGTTATGCAGGAGGTCCGGACTGCAGAATGTGGAATCAGACCTGTGTTTTCCAATCCCAGACAAGACCCTAATAAATAGAGAATGTCTTGTCTGTATTTTATTGCTCATATTAGGGTTCAATATGAGCAATATTTAAGAGAAAACTAGAATTTGCTGGAGAACTGGTTTTCTTTCTTGGTTTAATATATTTTAGGTACAGTTAACCATGTTTTGTATAAATTGTATTATGACTTTTGATATACTGACAGCTGGAACCCATCTGCCTGGTCTGGAAGAAGGCACTGAGAAGGAATTAAATGCTGTGATGCTGAAGATGGTGGCTGCTCTTACTGTGAGGTCTGTGAGGAACACTGGTAAGAAATGACATGACTACATAATTTTTGTGATATTTGGCAGTAAGTGGCCACAATGCCTGTTAAGGTGCACCAACAAATTTTCCAACTTCCATGCTTCAGTGAGAAGTGGCGGACAACTCTAGAAGAGTAGGGATAACAGTTTTTTACACCAGGAAGAAATGTGTCAAAGGTATCCTCATCCCGCTTAAGGATCCTTATCCCAGTAGTCACCCTTCTTCCCTCATCCATGGGATACTTCTGAATTGTTTGCATAGAAAATGCAAGTCGTCTTGTAGGAAGCAAAACTGTGTGAGAGGTTTGTGTGATGTTTGCTCCTCCAGATTTTCTTCCATAGTATCTATTATTTGAAATCTTGGTGGGATCAGACACATGCTGAGTAACACTTACACACATAGAGTTGGCATACCTAGCAGGTGTATGTGTAGGGAATCTTGTGGAACATAGTAATACAGAAGTTAAATCTTCTGAATACTTGAATCCACTCACTTAATATTCACTCTTGAATCCTAGAATCATCATGCTTGCAGCATCTTACAGCGCAAATACAGTCACAAATTATCAAACAGTCCCCTTCGTAAACTGAAGAGATTTTTAAGCTGAAAACTAGTAAGGAGTCTTTTCATTCATTATTGTATTGGGAAGCTGTCATCTCTGATGATTAGAAACTATGCTCATCCAGTAATTTTTTCCCTAGCTGTACCTGTGCCGTTCAGTCTGTGTCATCTTTAGCTTAACTAGCTGCTCTTCTTGCCTCTCCTGCTGTATCTGTAGAAATGTGGCACTTCACACCAACACTGAAAATCTGCCTGTGAAAACTATAAGGATAGTTTAAGTAATAAATAACACTATGTTTGTCCCCAGTTGTCCTGAAGGACTATGGAATGGTGCCATATATCAAGATATTTTTGGATGATGATTGCTACAGGAGTGCTACTCTCAGCATCTTGGAGCAGCTATCAGTCATCAACTACGAAGAATATATGAGCATTATTATTGGGGCCCTTTGTTCTTCTACTCAAGGGGAACTACATCTGAAACTAGATCTGCTGAAGGTAATTAATGTGGCTTCCCACTTCGTTGTTGTTTTCTTGGCAAATTGCCTTAATCTCATACTTAGCACTGTGGTTTTTCCAGGGAAGGTAAGTGCGGAACTTAAAAGAGCCATGGGCTAGTTTTTAATTCTGATAAATTAGGCACTTTGATTTTTAGCAATGTGTGTAGTCAACACCTTCACTCAGTATTAGATTGTGAAGTATTTTGAAGGCTTAAATAGGAAGGATAGAAAAATGGAAATGGTGAAGGGCATAGTTGTGTGGGCGGTTCTACTTAATGTGACAGTGAAAGGAGAAACAGATGTGAATAAAAGTGGAGGAGAGGTAGACGGAGGATGTGAGAAGAGGTAAAGAGGTAAGACTGGAAGAGACAGGGTAGGCATGAGATGAACAGCTTGATTCTCTTAGATTTCCAAGGTTGAAACTTTGCCGTCCTTAATTTTGTCATCTCTCATGTTGTATGTGTCATGAAAAATGAGATGTGAGATGGTGTCTTGTGAATGTTTGGAGGAATAAATTAGAGCTATTCATAGCCTATATTGTGTTTATATAGGATATGATCCTGTTTATACAGGATCTGATAAGCAATGAAGCAGGGGAAAGGATCGGTGTGCTTTATTTTGGTTTAGATCATGAGCATCAAATTGAAAACCAGCAGGGTTATATGCACTGGTTGAAAGTTTCATTCTACCTTCTCTACCAAGTGTGAACAGAATTCATCTTTCAGCACAACAATAACAGCTGCTTCTGTGATAGAAGAACCATGTTACTTTAAAAAAACAAAATGTGACAAAGTTTATAGCTTTGATTTAAACAGTAAACTTAACAGTATCTGTGGAAAAGTTGAGTACAGTGTCTAAACTAATATGAAAATAATTGCAGCTTCAGTGTCTAATTTTGACAAATGATAACTATATTAAGGCATAATGTAAGCAAATGAATTTATTATCTATACCCATTGGGATTGTGATTGTGTTACACACAAATTCAGATTGATTTGCTAATATATATTTAGCTGTTAAAGCCTGAGCACAAATGCAATTAGCACTGCCATATTCCAGAGTGGCACATGGACAATTATGAGGAATAACAAATAATGGAATGTGAAATAAATTCTGTTAACATTAACTGAGTTAGGGGATTTCCCGCAGACATGAATTTTATAGATTCAGGACAGAGGAATACTAACTCATAAGCGATTAAACTCTAACTGAGTTAGAGCTCGAGGAAATGTGGTTACTGTTGACCTTCTCTGAAATGTGTTAAAGCCATCCTGATAACTTCAACTCTGAGTTATTAAATTTACTCCCTGTTCAGAAGTATCTGCCTGGTTTGATACATTATCATACAAAATTGAATGACAGTAATAAAGTTCCTCCCTCCCCCTCCAGTTCTGGTAACCCTTTCTCACAGTCCTAGATCCCATTACAGGGATATCTACTTGTGTTAAAACTGTTCCTCTTCAGCAGTTTGTGAAGTGGAATTCTCTCATGGGATATCTGTTGGGAAGCTCTCTATGTAAAATAAGCCCTTTCCAATGTGAAAAGGTACAGCCTCAAATTTCAAAGGTCCCTGGTGCCTGAAAGAACATTATATTTATAAAATTAATTGTGCAACATCCCCAAAACCTGGAATGGATTACATTCAAAGACAGGAGACCCTTTCCTTGCAAGCTCTTTTTTCTCACTGATTTTATTTCCAACACTACAGATCTTAATCATTTACTTTAGTTTTGTTTTAAAATGGCTCATTTTAAAACTAATTCAAAATTTACAAGTGGTATAGGTTGCTTTTTATACATGTGTAATATTTTCAAGTGTCATTTGCTTATAGCCTGCTTTAAGCCTGTTGCAGTTACAGAAAATCTAATTACTTTGTTATCTTGGGATCTGACTCTATGGCTATTTTCCTCTAAAGTATTGTGCAAACTTTAAAAATATGTCTATTGAGAAAGAAAGTTATTCTTGCCTTCTTCAATGAGCAGAGCCTGCTGCCTGCGGTATTCTTCTGGTCATCCTGAGTCACTCCTTTTTTGAAAAGGGTCTGGTCAGTCGCATGAGCAAGTCTAGTGTACTCAGGGATGTAGGAAGACTTGCCTATAGAGAGCTGAACCTTTTTGTCAGTTCCTGTATACAGTTATTTACAGTTGTATCACTGCTTTCATTTTAGGCAAAGACTGATTTCTTGAGAGGGTTCGAAAAGACCGATGAAAGAGTAGCAGAGATCTGAAACTACCTCCGGCCAAACTGCCTAGGACATGATTAATGAATAATAATGATTTCTTTGCTTATTCCTGTGAGCACTATTCCATACCTGTTAGGTTGACTCCATCGGCTGCTCGTGAGGGTGCATTCAAATCTCAGTTGTTTGACTCACTGGATATATAGGGGAAGGGAGGAGGAGAAAAGTTGTGTGGGGATGAGCTTTACTTTGACCAACTTTTTTTTTTTAATTTTGAAGAGTGACATTTCAATAAAAGAATTTTGATACAAACTTGGAATTTTAAAATACTATAAAGCTTCTTTGTCCTTTAATTTAAGTGTGGTTGTTTTTTTTGTCTCCTTTTTAATGTTTGTAGTCACTCCTGAGGATACTGGAGAGTCCCAAAAGCCATTCAGCTTTCAGAACCTGCAGTGGATTCAATGGACTCCTGTCCCTTTTATCAGACATGGAAGGTGCATTGCAGGACCCTCCATCTGGTCCGTGGACATCAGTTGGACAGAATTGTATATTGGAGCTTGTTTTCTACACACTCCAGGGAATAACAGCAGCCCTGCACCTGGACCCTGTCAACAGCAGCTTCTTCCAGAGGAATGGTTTCTTTGAAAAGATGGCAGAGGATCTTGGGTCACTTGGATGCTTCTGGACACAAGGGGAATATCAAATCTCTGTGAGCCTTGAAAAGACAAGGACGTTTGCAGAATTCTTGGATGCAGCTTTCTGTTCTTCAGAACCTTTCCCAATGTGGCTAAAGAACTGCATATGGATTCTGAATTTTCTTGATCACATGGTTAAAGGAACCCTCCATCTGGAGAGTTACTTCAAGGAAAGAAAGCCAGAGATGGGAGAGGCATCAAGAGATGATCAAGAGGAATCCCAAGCTCAAGAAGAGCATCCTGTTGCTTTCAAAAGACCAGGCAACAAATTACCTACCTCTGCCTTCAGGCTATGTGGAAACCCTGAGAAGTAAGTCTTTATCTGCTGCAGGAAATATAATAGCAAGACTGGTATCTGCATTTTATATAGCAGTAAACTGAGGTAAGGTGTGACATAACCTGCCTAGAGCAAATAAATCAGTCCCACAATCCCAACTCCCAGGCCTGCAAAGAGTAGAAATCACCTCTTTTTAAAAGGTAAATGATGGTAAATACTGGAACATAGTCTTCGGTGGAGCAGTGGGTCACACAAGCCAAAGAGTGACAGAGTTTGTGCTGGAGGTTCTGATACATGCAATGTGGAAGCAGGAATGGACTGTAGGAAATGGTTGTTGGGACTTGAAGCTTGCGTTTAGTCTCAGCTTGAATATGCCCTGATCAATTTTTACTTTTTCAATTATGTGAAAAGATGTTTTTGGTCACCTAATACATTAAAAATAAAAGCTATTTAAATTATTTAAGTGGTCCCCCATGCAGGTATGTACAGGCACACATGGACAGACACACACACTCTTACTCATTCGTTCATATAGCTGAAATAGAGAAAACTGGAAAAGGAATAGTAATGCTGCCTGCCTGGATTATATAAAAAATATATGTCTTTTGCAGGAAGGAAAGACTACACCAGAAATCAACATAGCTGTTAGCTATGAATCAGTTCTGAATAACTTGCACTTCATAACTTGTGAGATCTTCTGCCCCTTCATGTGTCTGTAGCTTTATCTTGGATCTCTCAGTCCTTTTCTCAAAAATGTTTCTGGTTGTAGTTACACTTAAATGGCTAAATTTATAACTGAGATTCCTTCAGCCATTACTGTAGGTTATTCCACAATCATTTTCCAGGTTTAAAGACTAAGTCATTTAGCTCTGCCACTTATAGATAGCAGTCACTGAAGTCAGCAGAACTTTTGTTCCCTGAGTACTGAGGCTGGCTGAGTAAGTATTTCTGGTCATGTTTGTGCGTATTTGAAGCAACTAGAAAAACCTACAGTAGATTTCTTTGCTCCTTGTGCTACTGTTTGTAAATAGTCATAGATATGGTTGCTCTCTATTATCACTCTTAATTACAGTTGAAACTTCTGGTTAGATACTTAGTGCTGGGGGTAGGACTTGGCGGCTCAGAAGGAAAGAATACTTGTTTCAAAGTAGATCTTCCTAGCCCCATTTGGGAGAATGTAGGTCAATGTCCATAGCCTGTGCCTTAACTGTGTTTATAAGAGAGGCCCTGGGAAGACAAGGGAGAAAGAGTAGGTCTGTGGCAATACTGGGAAGCGTATAGCGCTCTCTTCTGCTTGTCCTTCTCAAGTTACTAGGTCTGAAACATAAAGCAAGTCTTCCTAGGTCCTTGTGTTGTTTTGACTGCTGAGCTGTGAGTCTGTGCAGTAAGTGAATGAATACCATTTGTGGAGAAAATAATAATGCAAATTGGGATCTATTCTGTTCACATTTTCTGATTTTGAACAGTTTGGCTTTGGTTCTAGGATGTGAAGACACAAAAGGAAGCTGGATTAGCTAGAACTAGCTGAAGAGTGTACAGGATAAGTGTGTGCAAACACAGCAGAGGAACATGTCCTGGCAAGATGTTGATCTTCAAAGAATCATAGAACAATTTGGTTTGGAAGGGACCTTAAAGATTATCTAGTTCCAAACTCCTGCCATGGGCAGGGACACCTTCCAATAAACAAGGTTGCTCAAAGCCCCATTCAACCTGGCCTTGAACACCGTCAGGAATGGGGTATCCACAGCTTCTCTGGGCAACCTGTTCCAGTGTCTCACAATCCTCACAGAGAAGAACTTCTTTATATCTAACCTAATCTACCCTCTTTCAGTTTAAAGCCATTACCTCTTGTCCTATCACTACATGTCTTTGTAAAAGGTCCCTCTCCAGATTTCTTTTTAGTCCTCTTTAGGTACTGGAAGACTGCTATGAGGTCCCTCCAGAGCCTTCTCTTCTTCAGGCTGAATCCCAGCTCTCTCAGCCTGTCTTCATACAGGAGGTGCTCCAGCCCTCTGATCATCTCTGTGGCCTCCTCTAGACTTGTTCCAACAGCTTCACATCCCTTTTGTGTTGGGGTCCCTAGAACTGAACACAGTGCTGCAGGTGGAATCTCACGAGAGCAGAGTAGAGGGGCAGGATCACCTCCTTTGACCTGCTGGTCATGCTCCTTTTGATGCAGCCCAGGA
>JANHGB010044800.1:1022-33028 GCA_026283785.1 Coracopsis vasa
GATCTGGGTGTGTGGTGGGTGACAGTGTTGGATTAATTAAGTTCTCAGCTTCTGCCTTTAACCAACCTTCTTAACATGCAGGTTTCTCAGCCTACGTCACTGGCATGCGTCCTGGTCGATGAAATAGGATGCAGCATGAGCATACATGTGAAGGGGTTAAAACAGCTTATGGCCAAAGAGTTAATGCATCACTTCGGCTCAAGAGATTTTTATAATTCAGCTTAGTTAGAAATATTGCCATCTGCCCTTTTCTTTGAATGTGTGTGCCCATAAATACATCTTGGATAAATACTGGTTGGGGCCGTTAGCAAAGTAGTAGAAGCCAGAGACAGTGTTATATTCTCATGCATGTGGCCAGTGAAAATGTCAGTTTCTGGGAGATTCAAGTAGAAGCTGTCCTACATTGTGCCTGCATTTGGTTGTGGGTTGAAAGGTGTGCAGGTGATTTTAATTTAATGTTTTTTTTTCTAAACTAAGTCCTGCTTTTGGGAATGGGAGGTAACTGTCATTGTCAGAAGCAGAGAAGACAGTCAAAGCTTAGGATTGTAAGGAGAAAGATCTAAGCTTGTGGGTAACAGAGAAGAAATGTTTTCCTCTTTGTGTCCACATAATGCAGGGCTGTGGGAAGATATACTTAATGAGGATGATTATTGCTGTGGCTTTCCATAAATCCACTTGTAATGGAGGCTTTGTACAGTTACTTCTGAATCTGTACATTTAAAAACTGCAAATAGCGATAATGGAGTTGGCTAATAGCAGACTGTCAAGTAAGTGCAATCCTTGTGATAATGTTCAGCCATAGATCTCCATTTAAGTATTACTTTTAAGCAGAAAATGTTTCTTGTAGGTCATAGTATATGCAACTGGGAGGAAAAAACCCTGCAGATGTTGCCTGTTCTTGAATCTTAACTGGCTAGCTTTAATTGTGCAAGGGGTACTGTTTCTCTCCAGCTTTTTATCAGATAGCAGGAGATCTACAAGTTGGTAAATCCATTTGATGTGAATTTAGATAGTAGAAAGGAATAATAATAACCAGCTTTTAAAAACTGACTGAAGAGGTGTGCCCGAGCAGCACACTGTGGCTCTGTGCAAATTAAAGTTGGGACTTGTGCCTTTTGAAGGGTTGCAAGCTTCCCTGTGAAGCACTGGAGTGAACTGAGCCATCAGGTGAGAGGCTGAGCTGGTCTTGTTAGTAGTATTAACCAGGACAAACCTTTCTGTTTCAGTGGGGTTTTTTCACTGTCTCTTAGAAGCCAGGGGTGAGAGTTGAATTACTCATTCTGGTTTGCAACTTAATAAATAAAAGGTGAAGGTAAGACAGTAGGGAAAATTTTTAATGTGCTATCCCGGTACAGAAGGATGTAAAATCAATCACCTATTATTTTCAAGTGAAGCACTCGTAATAGCTACTGGGTGTTTTATTTAGTGTTTTGAATGAGTGCAGTTTTAACTTGCGTAGCTAAGAAGTAGCTTTTGAAGGAATCTGGCATGTGAGTTGCTGATGTTTACGTTTGGAAGAATAAATTGAGAAATATTTGTGATTCTCACCATGGTTGCTTACTATCCTTTAAAAGCAATGTGTTGACTTTGGTCTTTCATACAGTTTGTGAGGGCTCCTTACGTGGATTTACTTTTACTCGAAATCTGACCATAAAAGTAAGCTTTGTTTCTACAGATCTTAGTGCGGTGCTCAAATCCAAAATGTATGCTTCCTTTCCAGTAAAAACTTATAATTACATGGGGTGGTAGCGAACTGGAAAGTATTGCAAAACATATGTAAGAACACTGTCGTACAAACTCTAAAACTGACGAATGACTCACTGCACCAGTGCTATATCAAATTCTATCTATACACAAGGTTTAAATGACAAGTTTACTTTAGGCAGGAAATATGCAATTTTCTTGTACTCTTTCTTCATCTAATGTCAAGTGAGCTTAATGAAATGGTACATGTGGGCATACAGGAGGCACCAGTTGTAGAGCTTTAATGAGCAAGGGGAACAAGCGCTGCTTGGCTCTACTTGTGGAGATGTAACTACTCTGTATATTTAAAACCAGGTTCACGGTACTGATGCATGTCTTGGTACATTTGTTTATCTTAATGTACCTCATCATGATTTGTTTATGTGCATTTACTGTTCTATTTTTTGTTTTCTATAGGAGAGGGTACTTGTGTTTTTAGCAGTATACATATTCATCTTCACATATTTGTATTGGTTGAGTTTCTAACTGGCATTTCAGAATTTTGGCAATATTTTTGTGCATATAAAATTCATGTTGCTGCCAAAACGAAAATGGGATGATGCTCAGCGTGGGAAAGGGGCCCATGGTTGTAGGTTAAAGAGGAAAAGACAGCTTTCCACTGCAACAACACAGGTTTTATTCATGCCGTTGACTTTGTAATTGTGATTTATTATGAGAAGCTTCATAGAGCTTTGGAGAGCCCCCTCAAAAAACCAAGGGCATGCAACCAGGCAGTAACATCCTGTAGCTAGGAAGCCTGTGTGAGCTGGGAGGAGTGCAGAGAAGAGGAGAATGGGGAAGGCAGTGGGGTAGAGGTATCAGTCTTCTGCTGTTGTGTTGTGGCTCACATGCATATCTGTAATGCTGAGGTGCCTGACAAAACAGCCATGGGGAGGCCTAGACTGCAAAGCTAAGGAGCCCAGTATCCACTCCACCCTTGGTGGAAGACTTTAAACTCTTCACAACCTTGTCTTTTAATTTGTGATTTAGCCATAATCCATTCTGCCGCAAAGTCTGTCAGTTGCTATCTTTCTGGGCTGTGGGGAAGATGTAGCACATGTCCTTGGTGTTCACCTTAATTGTTGATGAAAGCTGTAGTGACCAGCACCTGCAAGTGGTTTTTACTGTCTGTAGGAGGGTCGAAGTCTCCTCTGGATGTGAAAGGAGGCTAAGGAAAGGACACAATGTCGGTGAACACACAGTGTGTGTACACTTGTGCCTTACTGGGTTAAAAAGAAAAAGGATGAAATGGCTCTTGCTCCTTCAGGGATTCTATTATCTGAGAACTTTTCTAAAGATCAAAAATACAGAGATAAGTTGGGGGTTTCGGAGGAGAGGATGGAAGCAATATATATAAAAAGCCTGGTTGAGAGCAAAATTGACAAAAGCATTTCCTAATACCTGGGCTCAGGATTCAGAAGTAGCAGCTCTGTTTGGATGCTTTCATTAAGTGCAATCCACTGTATACCTGAAATACAGCAATACCATTAATCTGGGAAGGGACGGGTTGGTCCCACTCTTACTGTGTCCTTCAGCAGGCATAGAAGCTTCCAGTTTATAACCTGCCCAAAAGACATTTATTTCTTGGCACAAAATTTCAGCTGCAGCTGGCAAGTGGGTAAGTACTTTCTTTCCAGCCTTACTGAGAAAGAGAGGAATTATTTAGGTTGGCACAAGAAGTTTATGGTTCGGAGTTGTCGGTTGAAGTTGAACAGAGGGAAAATGTAAAGGGTGGGCAGGTGGCATTGCTCTTTCAAAAGCAGTGCTGGACATCCTGTCATCACTTGAAACCAACCCAAACATGCATGTGCTTGACCGTGGTGAGGAATTACCTATTGGCTTTATATGCCTCTTCCTTGTTTCTTTGTTTGTGGGTTGTTCCCCCCGCCCCCCTTTTTTTTTCCTCTTTTCTTCCCCTCCAAGTCTAGTGCTTGACACTGAATTGCATGTGTATACAAGAAATAACATCTGTTCTATTTTATGAGATCTACACAGCGCAGTTGCATTTTTGTCCCTCCAGTGTATGGATTCTTCTCTTGTGTGTCATCCTCACTGCTGAAGGCAGCCGGGCACTTGAGCTTTGTAATACCTCTTCTTACTTCAGGAGCAGGAAGTTATTCATGGGATGGTGCTCCATTCTTCAGTTAGATTTCCTCACAAAATTAGGTCTTACAGTGTTTTGGAAAAGCCATTATTTTTCTAGAGGGTTTTGTCAGTAGGGATGGAAGAGGGATGATTGTGTGGCTCTTTTTCTGCAGGAGTTTTGGCAATTGTTATATCAACAGGTTAGATTTTGTGCACCAACCTACATGTATTTTGACAGGGTTGTTAATTGGGAAGGTAAATGAGATCTGAGAAGTATGAAAAGGGCTAGCCTAGAGTTTCCATTTTAGGATATTTATTTTTACCTGGCAGATACTGTGCTTTTGGTTTTTTTTTTTTTTACCTTAGAAGGAGAACCATAGAAGTGGTCAAGAGCACCCTTTTGGACACGGTGTGTAAAGAATGTGTTGAGGTGTTGTTTGCTTGGAAGACATGAGATTGAGGGAAAGGAGGAAAAAGTGACTTCTTGTTTATGGATGGAGTTGTTCCCTTTTTATAAAGTACTGTTTTCTTCAAATACAACAGGCATTATGTTTGTTTATGTATTATTAAGTAACATTAGTTTCACCAAATTTGATCGAAGGTCTGGTTATTACAGAATCAATAATAATTATCTTAAGGAAAAACTTGTAATTTATGAATGTGCTGTCCATTGTATTTTAACTACGTGTAATACAGAATTTGCAAGATTACACAAATTGACTTGAAGATGCATGCAAAATCCAATAATACATTTTGCATGTCAAAAGTTCGGTGAAATATGAAACATAATTACCATAAACAATGAAAATTAGCCTCTTAAACCTATGAACTAGAAGGCGTGGAAATAATTCTGTAATATATATTCTCACTGGCTTTGTCGAGACTGTTCATGGGCACCGCCAGAATTCCTTTACAGTCTTGTGTATTCCAATTTCTGTGTTGTTATGTGGTAAAAAACCCCCTCCAGTACTTGTAAACTTGTATTTAGCCTGAGGAGGAAGCGTGCATTTTTGAAGATGTATATAAGATACTGACTGTCTCCTCACCATAGCCTTGTTTCAGTAGCTTCCTATTAATAAAGTGCAGACTTGAAGAACTGCATCTAGTATTTCAGCGGATTGCAGAGCTACTGCTTTAATTCTGCCTCCTGACACAAAGGTAGATGATAAACTTTTGCAGGGCACCTTCAGTACACTTACAAGATGGAAGTCTGTCGATAGCAGAGTTGCTGCTCTTGTTAGTTTGAGTTTTCTCTGGATTCGGCTACATCTTTGAACCCTGTAACCCTACTACTACACTTCGTGCTTTGAGTGTAGTGTTAAGATAGAGTACTTTTTGAGATCTTTTGGCTCAAAAAGAGGCGTTTCCATTAACCTAATTTCCTGAGATGTGTCCTGTTGCAGGGGACTCATTTTAGCATAGGTCAGTAGGTGCCGAATCCTACTTCTTCATCCAGATAGGTCAAGACAGGGAGAGCTGGTGGGAGCCAAGATTTTAACATGCTTTTTTAGCATGACCATGATTTAGCTTCTTTTTTTAGGTTGACTCAAAACGTGGCTTTCTGTTATTTGTAGCTGGATTTTGGATGAGTGTGGGCTCCGGCTTCCCCCATGTTTGAGTGGGCAGGTACCATCCTGTGCACAGAGATGTCTTTCTCCTGACAGCGAGCATCATCACATTGGGTTTTTCTTTCTTTGCTGCTGACTTCCCTGGTTGTCTGGGTCTGCAGCTGAGGCCATGACGGCAAGAGGCAGCTCTTGCCTGCGTGCAGGAGAAGTGCACAGAAGTGTAATGTGTGTCCCTGGTGATAAAACTCCATCAGCTCTATGGGAGCAGGCTGTTATTTCCGATAATTGCACTCAGCTCCTGCTATGTTTCTTACCTGAAGCTTTGTCTTTGTAAACAACATAATAATAAAGTGTGCTGCTATATTGTCTCCGTGCCAGTCTCTTGCTTATGCCTGTGGAAGAAGTAAGGAGCATAATTAATTACAAGAAGGGAAAGTTCTGAAGGATTGCGTGGCAGCAGGCTGTCATGCTCTTCTAGTGATCCCCCAGCCTGCTGTCAGGAAGCTGGGCGTCCTTTAAGAATAGTATTTTACTAAAAAGTGATCAAAGGCTTCTTCATTGGCCAGAACCAGCTAGATAGATGGGCAAACGTTTGCCTTAAAATGACTTGCATGGAATTACGGGGATCAGCAGTGACTGCAGTGACGAAAAATGCCTTTAATACACTAAAAAATCATCAATTGTATTTTGTTTGTTTAGATCATTAGGTGTTCAGGGCAGGCACCATGAATTGTACATGAATTGTATTGTTAAAGAATACATTGAACAGCAGTTATGTTGCTGAAAAACATTTGTAAATGTAGGTTTGAATTAGGGATGTTTTTTTTTTTCCTTATTAATCTTTGAAGAGTTGTGGTTTGAAGACCAGTGAATATTTGATGCTCTTAAACATTGTCTACAAGGAGGAGGCGAAGGATCTCCTGACCTCCTGTTTTGCTTTTCTTTCTTTTCCTTTGATCTGAGACCTTTATTGTATGGGGTTTTTTTTCGGACGTTACAATGAATGCAGATGTTCTGGTTTTGGCATCTAGGTGATAGGAGTAATAGGATGGGATGACACAACTGTGTAGGTTATAAATGAAGGGTGAGCTCTCAGATACTGGCTTTCTTTGTATCTGAAGTGAGTTAACAGCCTCTTGTATTCTTGTTGCACAGTGTAATTAAAATAAACACTATAATGCTAATCATTTATACATTTCTGCCTGTGGGTGAAGTTTTAAATTAGAAGTAGCTATACTTGGGTGGAAGTGGATCTATTTATTTATTTATTTATTTTTATTGTAATGTTGCCTTGTTTCCACTCTAGTAATATTTCAATGAGAGCGCATTAAAAATATTACCAGGCGGCTTTGTTTTTGTTTTTTATTACCTAATTGTATATTCTGGTAACGATGTAATTATTGCTTTTAACAAAAACTGCCTGACTTGAGTGTTTAATTCCATCAGACTCAAGCAGTCACTGATGAGGTGATGAATGATAGGTTATATGGAGAAGTGGATTTGCAATTATTTGTTGCTTTGGGAGAGGAAAAAAAAAAGAAAAGGAAGATGTTTTGTTTCTGTCCGGTGACTAATGTTGAAAATCAAAGCAGCGCACCAGATGTTTTTTCTAATGAATGTGGTTCAAGGCCTCCTTTGTATGGAGGAGGGTTTCGGCTGAGTTCGTCTCTTGGCTTTGAAGTTTCTCTCGCTTGTTAATGCAGCACTCCTCTAAATCTCATGCTCGGGACTTCTCCATTGACGGGAGAAGTGGGAGACCCTTCGTGCGTCTCGCAGATCCCTGCTCATAGGAGGTGGAGGGGCAGCAGCGTTTTTACAGTGTGAGCAGAGCACTTCCATTCACTTGTGTTTATTTCATTGAATTCAAACAAGAGTAAGTGTTTTGCTTTATTTGTTGATGTCTGATTAGGAATTAGTGGAAGAAACTGAATCGCTGGTGTGATTAACGGTTGGTTTTGTGTCTGATGTATGAAAGGAGTCATTGTCTGAGGCTTTTCCTCCATTGCGCTCTGCCTAATCCTGCTGAAATCACACTAACGATGGCAGCGGTTGAGGCTCCTCTTGTTTTCCTGCGTATGTAATCATACAGCTGGAAAAATTTCCTCTTCCAAGGGATGGTTGCTGCTTGTGCTGAATCTGCTGTCACATCCTAGGGATCTTGGCTAACAAGGTGGGTATTAGTTGTGGGGGTCTGTGGGGGAGAGAATGGCTAATAAGAAATCTGCAAACTGATCGAATTCATGCTATGTTTGGGTTTCAAATCTGGGCCTGATGGTTGTGTTAACGCTGTCTATTGCCTGACTCTTTGTAACCATGACTGAAGAAAGTGAGCTGCCTCATTCTAACTTTTAATGCCTTCCAAATTCTTGTTAGATCAACTTTCTGTACCTACTGATACAGTACTTGTGCAGGGAGGAACGTTGAAATTGCTCAGTGTATGCTTTCAAAAGCAATTTTAGAAGTTTGAGATACATAGAAATGAAGACATTTCTAAAGTACATAGCAAGAAATTCTAGTAGTCATGACTGCTCCTCTTTCAGTAAAACCCTGGAAGAAACATAATACCCCACCCCACGAGCACTAGCCTTTCTTTTCCTCTGAATCAAGTTGTCATTCCAAGGTCTCGGAGTGATTTAAAAATATAAAGTAAACTCCCCTGAGGAATCTATTAAAAATTATTTGGTTCACTGAACATTCAGTGCACGTTCACTCTTGGAATCCATTACATGCCTGTAGAAAGGCTCTAAAAATCCTCTCTGATGAAGTTGGTCAGAGTTGTGTCCCTTTGGCAGGTGGGTGTGAGGGAATTTCATTGCTTTATTTTCAAAACAGAAGTGTGCAGAATTAATATTGATTTTTATTGTAGTTATCTGCTACTGCCACGGTACCCAGGGGTCGTATGTAAGCTCTGCTTTTGTAGTGGCAGCTTTCCCTGTTCCTCTAGTTGAAGGTTGTAGTTGTGGAGCTCTGGATGTAATTGGGAAATGCTGGATTTTTTTTCCTCTCCTTTGAATTAAATTTGTAAAGCTTTATTACCTAGAATTAAATTCTTATCAGGTTGAAATGGTGCATAAATTCTTGTTGAATGAAGACAAATGCTATTAGAAATTGGTGAAACTAAGCTGTATTTTAATCCTAGATTTATTTTCATTTCCATTGTGGCATGCTGAAAAGACTTGGCATCTACTTTGTCCATTTGCATCGGTGTTTTCTTCTTCTGATAATTTTTAATGGTTAAGTCTGGGAGAGACTGTGGGTTAGATTCCCACTTACAGTGCTGCTGTGTGCTGTGACATGGGTTATATTTCTAGGTACCTGGTATAGGTGTTGTCAGTTCCCATCAGTATATGCTACCTTTGTGTGCTGAAGAGAGTTGTCATGTTATTCAGCAAAAATACTTCTTTCAGAAGAACTTTCTCATTCTTTCAGCTCATGATGGAGAACTGCGATGTCTGATCTGTTGGCTTTTGTATGCAAATATTCATAGTTGCTCCCAGCGTGGTAATTTTTCAGAGCCTGAAGTCAGGTAAGGACTTAAAGAAAACACAAATAATGGGCGATCCCTCCGGATATGCAAGTTTATTTGATTAACCCACCTGACCTGCAGCATTCGAGAGCAGTTAAATATTTGGACAGTCAGCAGTCCCGCTGGTCATGTTTCATTAGGTGGTGGCCTTCGCTGTTTGGAGTTTACTCTGTTTTGCTGGTGTTGCCAAGTCTCGTGTGATCCCAAAAGGGAACTGTGTGTAAGGGGCATGGCGGGTGCTTTTGGGGGTGTCGCTGAGCCAGGCTCCCAGAAGGAGCTGGGGTTGCATGTTGCTGCAACAGCATCATCTGCAGTGGGTAGGGAATTAGAGGCAAGGGAGAAAATTGTTAATTGCGATTGTCAACACCATAAAGGTTAGCGGGTAGATAAAGTTACTAACCTAAGCAGAAATAGCAACGCTGCCCTGAAAAGTGTAAAAGACTTGTCAAAACCTAATCTAATCTCCTGCATTAACTGTACATTGCAATAATGAATAAATGAAATTCCAGCAAGCTGAGATGGCCCAATTTTAATAACTTATCAAAAAATCAAAATGAGGCATTGCACTGGAAGAGACATATCACGGTTCTCCAAATTTCTTTCTATAGAATCGGTTTTAATTTTATGCGAGCATACACTAATGGTTTAAAAACTCATTTGTCTCCTTGTCAGCAGCTTGACCAGGATTTTAATACAAAGGACATGGTTTTATCTTGAACCGGTCTTGTGTTTCGATGGGTGTTGCAGCCGGCTAGAAAGTTATTTAACTTTTTAACTGCTGTGGTTTTGATGCAGTGAAGACTGCATTTTCCTGGAAATAAAATCTATGTAAAACCAGTGACGCTTTCAGTTGTATTTCCATTTAGATACAGAGGGAGGGGAGCTGAAGCACTCAGTTCTGCCCATTTTCTGAAGATCTGTGGTAACTCCTTGTAATACAACTAGGTAAAATTGCTATTCTTGCCAAGATCTGAGGAAGGTAAGGAGGAAATAACGGCTGCTTTTTTAACTTGGTGCATTTCTGGATGCATTAGTGAAGCTGGTAGAAACGTGGCTAGTAAGTTTTGTGGGAGAAAAGGCTAGTAAAAGGGGGAGAAAACCCTCCTGAGGGTCAAGTGTGGTTTTAAAGATGTTGGTAGTACCTTTTTTGTCTTTTCTGGCAAGGAAAGAGCATGATTATAATGTTTTTGTCATACAGGTTTGTGAGTGACTAGACAGGATTCAGTTCTGAATTCCTGACTTTGGAGTGTCCAAATTGCTCATAATTAACTTAAAAGTGAGTTTTTAAGAGGCCCAAATGCTTCACAGGAAAATTAATGAGAAAGCTAGCGTAATGTACTCCTCTTTTCAGTATGGTTTTCTCACCTGAAATTACGGAGTTATAAATATTTGAAATAAAAATTAGTTCCTCAGCTTTGATTCTGAAATGAGCTATGAGCAACCGTTCTCCTGTATTTGTGGTCTCAAAGTGAAAAATGTTTTGATTAATAGAGCCGCTACATTAGTTTTTAAGGTAGTTTGCTGTGACACGTGTAGTTTCTAGCTGTGCTTAAAAGACGTAAGTTTGGCAGACTTTCTGCTGTATTTCTTCACCTAACTGCATTATGGGTTTGCATATAACCTTGTTAATGAAATTGTTTTTTTGCGTGATTGCTAAAGCACCTCTGAATGTGTAAAAGGCCCTTTTTTGGACCAAAGGGTTTGTGGTTTGGTATCGGTTGTGTGTGGGGTTTTGGGTGCTGCTGTTAGAGGAGGGCTCTGCAGTGTTGCTCTGTGCCTCCCTGGGTTAATGCATTTGTCTGAGCCATCGGAAAGGAAAACAAAATAGTTTGGCTTGGTGTGAAATAACTTGCACGGCTCGGTTTTGCAGTGCTGTCTTTTGTGTGTGCCTACGTGAGGTGCAAATGTGCTTGCGGGGTGGCTTTCTCCCTTGATGGCGTGGTGGGGAGAGGTTTGCGTTGTCGCTTTGGTCGGGGTGCAGAGGTGCTGGAGGGGATGACACTGGGTGTTTGTCAGGTTGTCCACCCTGCCTTCTGACACTGGGAGACCTTCTCAGAAGGGTTGTCGTGCTAATAACCAGTGTGGGTAAGTGGAAATGAATGACCTCAGAGGAGATTTAAGGTAAAGGTAAGTAGTCACTGTGAAGGTAACTCCAGGAGACCAGTCCAGCCTGGCAGCCGTGGGCTCAGTTTTCTGAGCACTGGCTGTGACCTTGGATGTACATGGGCAAGCTATGAGAGCTCCTGACAAGCTCCAGAAAGCCTGGGTGGATGTGTGGCCTTTTGCTTTGTTTAATAGTGGATTTATTTTTCTCTTTTTGGAGGAGGGACGGAGGAGACGCCACGAGTTCCCAGCTACAATGCTTTTCACATCTTTATTTGAAAGTGTTTTAAGCAAGGGACATCAGAAGCTGAGATACAAAGCAACCTTTTGAAGTTAAAAGTGGGTCTGCATGAAAATGAACTGCTTGTCTGTGAAAAGAGTCAAGTGTGAAAGGATAGGATGGTTTCGCTAAATGAATTTGATAGTCTGAATAAGTGTGGCGAGGCAGAGAGGAGAATCTGGAAAGGTCAGGACTGAGCATGTGACTCGAGACGAGGCGGTGGAAAGACATGAAAGGAAATGCGTGGAAATGCCTCGGTTTGCTTTTTTTTTCTTTTTTTTTTTTTTTTAAACTTAGAAGTGATTTATTTATTTTGGTAAAGGTGGTCATAAAAAGGGAACTTTAGAAGCTTGCTGTAGAGAAGTGGGGAATCTGATTCCTGTGGGATCTTGTACCTTTTTCGTTCAACTTTCGTGTGGTTTCAAACAGCTAAAAGATCAAAGGCCAAAGGAACTCCTTGTTACGTGTGCAGTCCCATTCGTAGGACTGCTCTTTCCTAGTTGCTCTGCAGTTGAGTGCTTCAGCAACTTTTTGTCCCAAGTACAGGAGTTCTCATTATCACTGTCTCATTTTCAGTGATCTGTGTAACTTGCAGATTTTAACTCAATTTGTGACATGTTTTCTAGGTCCCTGAGACTGCTTGAAAGGATAAAATGTGTGACAGATGCTTTCAGTGTAGATAAATGTGAGATGGTTGGCACTGGTAGCAGGAAACTGCCTGAACTTTTTGTATGAAGTGAGGAACTCCAGGTTGACTGTCACCACTCGGGGTGTGATCTTGAGACCAGCAGTAGTTCCGTCAAACTATCAGCTCTGTACTTAGTAGTGATTAAAGAAAGCGCATAAAATCTGATGAAATGCTATGAAAAGGGTAAAGAATAAGATACAGAGCATTATGCCATGTCTAAATCCATGGTTTGTCTATATGTTAGATACTGTTTCATCTCCCCTTTCATCTCAAGAAGCATATAGAGCAACTAGAAGTGTGGAGAAATGCAACATGAGTCATTGGAGATCTGGAATGGCTTCCATGTGGCATGACTGGGGAAAGTGTGATTGAAGAAGGATGTGACAGAGGTCTGTGAAATGGCGAGTAACTTGAGGAGGGTTTGGCTATTTCATCTCCTAGTGTAAGGGAGAGTAAACTTTGTAGGAGCCAGGTTCAGACTGCAGCAGGAAGAAGTGGTTCTTCATGCAGAGTGGTAAGCCTATCTGACTCCTGGAAAAGGTCTTTTGGGGACTACACAGTGGGTAACTCATTCCAGTCTGAGGAGACTCCTACCAGTGAAAGTGTTGAAGGCTACAAAGGTGCTTGTGGAAAGTGCAGATGTGCTTGTCCAATTTCTGCTCTTCTCTAGCCCTGTGCTTACAGGCTGTGTTGGGGACAGGAAATTAGGCTAGCAGGACCTGTGGTGTGACCCTGTGCATCCTTTTTAATGTTTGTGTCCTGTGCTTCGCCATTAACTCCATGAACTTTGTATCCCCAGTTTGCTTAACATAGGGCAAGCTGTCTGCAGTAAAGCCTTTTCTGTGGAACTTACTTTCTTGAGTGAGAGCCATGAATAGATAAGCTGCAGCTGGCAGAGGCTGAAAGCTAGAAGGAGGAGTTGCTGCTTTCCCCTTCCCAGTTGCTGTGCCTTACCTGATGCTATTTTGGTGTTGGGCCATTACACTGAAGCAGCAGAAAAATAACTTCAGGGGTAGGGAGAGAGCTGAATAGCTTTCTGCGGGTTAGTGGAATAGAGCAGTTAATAGGTGCAGTGAATGCCCAAGAGGATGGGAATGCACAGCTTGAGAGAAGGCAGTGAGGCATTCTCGTTTTTACCACTAGCAAGCCATGAGATACTTGGATGTCCCAGGGCACAGCCCACCCATCTCTCAGCTGTATGGTCTTTCTTCCCTCACGCTGCCTTTGATGATTGCTAAAGCAACTCGTGGAAGGCTACAGCTCAGTAATACAAAAGAAAACTAGGAAATTCTGTTGCAGTCTTTACAGTTTTCAGCAGGCTTAGGTAGGACACAAATGGTGCTCGAGTAGGGCTCCATGCCAGCACTGGGTCACTGGCAGCAGTGCCCAGACAGGCGTGAGCAGTCCCTTTCGCAGAGGTGGCAACCTCCTTTGCAAAACCAGACTGCTCTCTGGTGTAAGTGTGGAGCTGCCTCCCCCAATGTGGTCTGTAGACACTGCTTCTCTCCTTGCTGTCTGAGATGTGTAAGTGGTGTCATTGTTTGCCTCTTGTAGCCTTGGGATGCTCTGGAGTGAAGAGGACATTGACGTCTGCAGGTGGGCAGAAGTTATTTACTTGCTTTGCATTGAAGGAGGGATTCGGAAGTGTTTTCCAAAAGCAACTTGAGGAAGGGAAAGTGGTGGGAATCGGATCTGGAGCAGCATTTCTTCATTAGTGTCTGTGGGTGATAGCATGGAGATATTGGCCCAGGGAATAGGAAAAAGCTTGTTCTTCTGCTTCTGTGCAAGTGTATTATATTCTGTTCTGTTAGAATGAGTGCTTTTGTGTAAAAAAAAGAAAATGCTGATCAAAGCCTTAACATATTATTAGCATGTGCGAAATAGCAATGTTTGCAAATGTGCCCATTTGTTTTAAAAACAGATGGATCATGCCTTATGCCTCTTCCTTCTGACTTCAGCCCCCCCCCCCCAACCCCCCCAAAAGCTGTGGGAAGTTGTGATCTTCAGGGCTTTTTATTTTTATTGGATAAGAGGCAAAAAAAGGCCACTATACAAAATGGACAAGAAATCTGCTTTTACTTGAAGGGAGTTTCCTTGTGAATGTCATAGACACCTATGAGCAATAACGGTGGAGGATAAAGGTTTGTGTTTGAATTCCTCTAAAAGAACTAACACTCGATCGATGGGAAAAATGTGTTTACTTAAAAAAACCATAATACAATATTAATGACTTCCAGCTATTCTGAAAGTATCTTCATCTTTCTAGGTAGGTCTTCCTACCTGAGCTATTTCAGAAGAGATTTGCTCCACTGCCTCTATCTAGTGCTACATGTCAAAATAATTTTTCTTCCATGGACAGGCCAGCAAAATGTCATGTTGACTTTTTTCCATTATCATTTTAGTACGGGCAGGTCAGCAGCACTTCATAGAGGTCTAGACAGTTTCCCTGCTTTTGCAAGGCTGTGTAGATAGGCGTATGTGTGGCCTACTTCTCATCAGTAGTATTTTAGATTCTCACAAACTTAGATTTTGGTCTTTTTAAGCTTTACAGTTCATTTTTAAACGAGTGCTAACTCAGTTCATCTAACTAGCTGAAGATCATTAATAGCTTTTCTATTCGGTACTGTTTATTGCAGTAAAGCTCCTTCTGGAGTTATGCTATTAAATAATTCACTTATTTTCCCCAGCTTCTATTTCTGGTGGCCTAGCTTTTGCAATCTTTACTAAAATGTTGTTTGAAATCCTAATTTTATTTATTCTTTAAAGATTAACTCCATTAGTGCGTAGTTTATGGAGAAAAATGTTCCATTATGGGAGAAACATACATTACTTTTATGATGGATTTTGAAAGCATCAGTATGAATATAGTTAGGAGTGTGATACAAGATGACTGTAGAAAAGGAGCACATCTTGTTCAGTTCTTGTAGCTGTGTTAGGATTGTGATTATTAAAGTAGTATCCTGGTTTTTGCTGGGATAGAGTTAGTTTTCTTCTTAATGCTGGTGCAGTGCTGTGTTTTGACTTTAGTCTGAGAACAATGCTGATAACACACTGATATTTTAGTTGTTTCTAAGTAATGCTTACCCTGATCAAGGACTTTTCAGTTTCCCATGCTCTGCCAGTGAGGAGGGGCGTAAGGAGCCAGGAGGAAGTAGAGGCAGGACCCCTGACCTAAACCAGCCAAAGGGATATTTCACACCCTAGAACATCATGCTCAGTATAGGAGGAGTTGGCCAGGAGGTGCTGGTTACTGCTTGGTGATAGGCTGGGTATTGTCAGTGAGTGGTGAGCAATTGTATTGGGCATCGCTTGTCTTTCTTGGGTTTTATTCTCTCTCTATTTATTCCTATTCTTAATTTTATTTCAGTTATTAAGCTGTTCTTGTCTCAGCCCATGGGTTTTTTCTGATTCTCCTTTCCATCCCACCAGGGAGGTGGGGTGAGTGAGTGGCTGCATGGTACTTATTTGCCAGCTGGGGTTAAACCACGAGAGGTAGGTAAAACAGGCTACATAAATGGAAATATGTTTGGTGTGGTAGAAAATGAAAACATCCTGATGCACATTTTTTTTTTTTTTGGTCGTAGTCAGAAAAAACTTTCCAAAGTTCCAACTGTTCAGTGAAGGGAGCGTGTTATACTGTGACTTTGACAGCTGTTTGAGGGGAAATTGTTCCCTAAACTTCTCCTACAGCCACCCTATCAAGAGTTACTTTTTGCAGGGAGTATGGCCTGGAGTCATGGTGTGCTTAGGCATCAGTCATGCTTCCTCAGCTTGATTTTTACCTGGGATTTGCACTGGCTCATTTCTTCATCTAGGGAACTGGATTGTGATGAGAGACTTGCAATACAGTCATTTCTTCCCCATTGCCTGATAGCCTTCTTTGGTTTAGTCCTTGGTGCACTGCCAGAAATAACAATTACATCCAAATCTTTACCTGCGTTTTATTGAGGGCAAATTTGACCAGATTTCTGATGACACCTTTGTTCTTTCAGTATTGTTTAGGTTTTTGGATGTTTTCCAAATGTGTTTAATGGTCTTCAGTCCCTTTTCTCCTGGGGTGCATGGAAGAAACTGGCATTTCCTTGAGCTTGGTGACAGTTTGCCCGGCGGTGGTTATCAGGCTGCCAGGATAGAGTGTGTGCGAGTCTGTGCTCATCCCATTGTCCTCAGCTCCCCCTGGAATTGGTGAAGGGTGTTTCCCCTGGTGTAGCATGACTTTGGTCATGCTGTGTCTCGGTGAAGTGTTGTGCTCCAGGTTATCCTATGGAGTTTGTGGCCTCAAGCAGCAGACTCCTTAGCTGGGAGCCTGGGAGAGTTATGCACCTGGAGGAGAGTCAGTCTTTTCTCCATATAGGAGTTTTCCCAAGTCTGCTGCTCCTCAAGGCCAGGGCTGAGTTTTGTTGGACAGACCGGTGAACCTGTTTTCCTGTGTGCATCGTGTGCTTCAGAGCAGAAGCTTCTTGGTGTACCCAAGACACCAGGAGAGCTGTGCTTGGCTGGGCAACCAGACCCTGTGGGTGGACCTGAAGGTTGGTTGTCCTGGTGCAGTGATTCCTGGCAGCTCTCCCAATGGACATCAGCATACGTTTAGGGGCTGTGTTGGGAAGCAGCAACCCAAGTGATGTGGTTGGGAGGACGTTCTTTACCTTTGTTTTGTGCAGGGGTGTTTCTCATGATGCTGAAGAGCAGCTGATGAGACCTTGCCCCATTGTGGGTGTGGAGCTGCTGGCAGAATGCCTTGGCATGAGGCTGTACTCAGCAGGGCTATGCTGAACCTTTGTACCCCTGAAAACCAGTACTTACGGGGCACTAGCAGTTGTGTGTGTGTGTGTGCGTGTGTGTTTGTGTTGCACTGCTTGCAGACACCCACAGTTCAAATGAGAATTTTGACTTCTGCTTAAAGATGAGAACAGAGTTACTTGTCTGTGAGAGGAGTCCTTGAAGATGTGCAGACCACGTGTGTTCATTTGCCCTCCTGTGCTTGCTGGGGGGACCAGGGTTAGAAGATGTACTCCAGTCTTAATCCCATACACCATGCCTTCATGTGCGTGTGTGTGCAGAATCAGTCCTGGTAAACCTAAGGAGCTCTCTCTTCTGCAGTGCTTTGTGCTTGTCCAGCTTCTGAGTGCAATTGTGGGGACACAGCTGGAACCTTGGGTTGGTAGTTATGTTCTCACTCACCAAGTTCTCCTTCTGGGACGCTCCTTTCCCTGCTCTGTGGAGTTGCAGCCCTAGTGCTTGCACATAGGGTTTCACAGATGCCACTTTTCACCTGTATTGCTCATTCCAAAGACTTTGTAGCTGCTAATGATCTGCTGCAGACTGCTGTGGGAAGTGAAACATTGCCCAATTGTACATTTCTCTATTTTATCCTGGAAAAAAAGGCATTTGAATCATTCACAGCATGTTGCAAAATATTTACAGCACTTGAAATGCTTGTGAATACATGGGGCAAGCAACAATATAAGCAATGTCTTAAGCCATGTGGAGTAGTTTAATCTATCTGAAACTGCTCCATGGGTAACTTTTTGATCTTATCAATACAGAACAATGACTCGGGGTAATTCAATGTTACTAATTTTTAAAGTAATAAAAATATCATTTGACACACCTCCAAATTGGCCAAAATACTTCCGTTGAAACAAATGTTCTTCAGCTCTCACACTGCAGTAATACTCTGTAAGTAAATAATAAAATGCTATTTGAATTTTATTTAGGAGCTTTACATAAAGAATTAAAAGAGATGGCAGGAAAGGTGGACAATGATCATCTGTGGCTGGGAACACTTCACATGAAGAGTAGCTGAACTCTTTTGCATCAGAAAAAAGCAGATCAGAAGGGGCATAAGAAGTCTAGAATGTAATAAATTACTTGGGGAATCTAGGTCAGGAGCCTGTTCTTGTGTGGTGAGATAGAAAGAAAATCTGAAAACACTTCAAAATCAGCCAGTTGAAGATGACTGAAATGAAAATCCTTTTCACAGTGCATGCAGGAAGACAGCAGCAGGCATTTGGGATGTCAGTTTTTAAAGTTCAGAAGAGGGTTAGATATTTATGCGGGTATTGGAGATATTTATATGGATATTTGGATTTGCAAAAAAAACAGGTAAAGAAGGCAACTGAATGCCATACTTCACTTTGTGTGTCTCTCTAATAGTTTGGTGGTGGCAGGGTGAGCTTTGCAGGTGATCCTGCCTTGCTTGTATAGAATCCTCTGAGATCAGCAAAGTGCACTTTAAAAATGAGTTAGAGGACACCCTTCCGTTGGGAAGCTGGCAGATTGTGTCGACTATTTGATAGGCTTTTTATCTGCGGTTATAACTGTAATGGATTTTCATATTTAGATTAATACTTGTATCTGGTGTGATTTCTCCTGAGTCAGTGCAGAGATTCGTGTTGACTTCTGTGAACATCAGGTCAGGTCCTTTAAAATCAGTTCTGTATCCTGTGCTAACTACTGTGTTGAAAGGTCTGTCTACCCTTACTTGATAGTTTTATACTGTTGTATGAAAACATTTTAAATGCTAAGCAAAAGTCTTGTATATTGTTAATCCGGGAGGAATTACCCAATTATCATGATCCCAAAGGTCTGCCCATAAGTCTTGCCCAGCCAGCAGTATTTTTAGCAGTCCCTGTCTCTAAAGCAGGTCACATAGGTTCTTTTTAGCTACAACTTACTACTAAAATCTGCTTTGTTTTGGAACACTTCATTCATTTCTCAGAACTGGGGCGATTGCCGAAGGTCATCTTGGAGGAGCACTGTTTTTTAACCTTGAGGTTTAACCTTGGGAAATGTGGTAGTGAAAACTCAATGTGCCAGGCAGAACCGAGGCTGCAGTCACCCTGACAAAAGCTGTTGGAGCAAGTGATGATTGAACTGAGAGGACAGGAGAAAACCAAGTTTGTGTGGTTGGTACATTATGTTCATCTTGAAATCTCATGTGTCCAATAATTAGTGCCCTCAATCCACACATGACAAAATGGAGTTGTACAGATTTACCTTGCAGCTACTATTAAAAAGTTTGGATGAAAATGTTAGAAAAACAAAACCCCAAAACCCCAAAATCCTGATTTTTGCAGGCTACAGATTGGTCTTTAAGTAGGTATGTTGGTAGAGGAAAATACATATTTCTTTAAAATCTTGGTCTAATCCACAGTTCAAATAATATATTTAGAACTAGTGTCTAAACTAATTCTCAGTGGAAGCTGGAATGTTTCTGGCAAAGTTGTCACCCTTACGTTCATTTCTCTTCTCCCTTTTGTGCAGAAGCTGTCTGAAAACCATCTTGTATTTGAGAAAATCACCAGCCACAAGATCACTGGATTGTGACTGTTGGTGCCAAACTGATGGCATAACCTGGGTTGTGTTGCAATAGGAGTGTTCAATAAACATCACCTGGCAAAGTTATTTACAAGTTCTGGTATTACTGAGTTCTAAAATCTCTGTCTAAATACTCTTGCAGTGTTGTCCTCTGAATAGTGCATGCTCATGCACTGATCCGTGCTGTGAGGAGACAGGCTGGCTGTCCATGGGCTGGCTAGTCAAGCGCTGTGGAAAGGAATGGGAGGAAAACAAAGCAGACGCAGCAGCTCAGATAGCTTGGCTTTCAGTTACACTCTGCATTTTTCCTTTAAGAAACTTGACTGAACTTGGTATGCTACAGCAACAAAAGAAAAGCAGAGCTCTTGCCCTGTAAAGTTTATACCTAGGCAGATGAAGTCCTGTGCCATGCCTGAAACTAGAAACCAGGCTAGTATTCTTCTGGTTTGACCAGTTCTTTGGCATTTATGTTTATTGATACTTATTGGTGTTCTACCTGTGTAGGGAAAAATGTGGGGTTTGCATGGAGAGGACAGATCCTTGGCACTGTAGGAGGAGAGAGACTGTTTTGTGCCTGCTTAGTTTTTCAGTCCCTGTCCCAGTGGTGAGTGAACTTCCAAGCCAGCTACCCGGTGGGAGGTGCAGTACCACTGCCCTTGTGCTTCTTTGCTTCACTTTGTAAAAGAAAGCTAGAGGTGTATACTGCATTAATATGCAACAGTTAGTAAAAAAAATCACAAAAATAATAGCAGATTTGAACACTACCTGTATGCTCTTTCCTGCCTTTGTTTACTGCCTGCTTGTTCGGCAAACAAGAGGAGGTTTACCTTCCTCTCCCTCTGATACATTTCTGTTACGAAAGTTGCACTTGGAAGAAAATAAATATTTACCAAATCATTTGCTGAGAAATTCATGACCTTCAGCCAACTTAAGAGCTCCCTGGGCTCATTGTTTGTCCCCAGTGTAGAGTTGTCTTGCACTAGTTAGATATTCCTGCCTCGCTGGGTCCTTTCGGAGGTGTTTGTGGAACAAGCCTCTCGTGTTTCCTGCAGGAGACCCTTCAGCTTTCTGTTATTAATCTCATTTGTGGGAGTGAACTCATCTTAAATGGTCTTTGAGTTCTGTCTGCTGAGTCTGGCTGTAATATTTGGGCTTTCTAAAGGCCGTTAGAAGGAAGCTTTCGGACACCTGTCCCCATTTTCCTTTCTCTTTAAACTTGTCCACCTACCACCACGTACCAGCCCGAATAAGACGTGTCTCATGCCGGTGGTATTTGCATCCATTTTAATACTGCAGAGTTCTGTGATTATTGTGATTATTTTTTCTCTATTGCTTGTTACCTAAAGTGGCAGATTTAGCTGTTGCTTCTCTCTTGATGGGGCTTTTAATTTTTCCTTTTGCATGTGCAGCCAAGGTTTCATTAATCTTTCTTGCTACCAGATCACACTGCGAACCTTGTAAGAATTTCTTGGCTCCTCAGTTTGTCACTCCCACTGAATATTTCTTTCAGATTATTTTCCTGTTGGATGTCTTCGCTGCACTTTCCCAAGGAGAACCTTATTTTTAATTGCCTGCTTCTCAACTTTCTCTGTCCTCGCTGGGGCTTGCAGCTCCTAAATTTAGTATCATCCACAGATTTCAAGAACACACGTTTTACTCCTGTTCTACATCATTAACGAAGGTTTTTAAGTAAGAGAATATATAAGAAAATTTCTTCCATCCTTGAGAGATAGTTTCAAAGATTCAGTATGTGATTTTCATTTTCTTTTGCTTGTGTTTTTTGGTAGTGTTCCGTCTGCACCAAGACTGGTTTCTTAAATAATTTTGAAACTATATGATTTGATACAGTCAAATGGTTTGCTGACATCCAAGTGTGTTTTATCTACTGTGTGCTTGTTATCAGCAAACTAAAATTCTCTGTAAAAGTGATGGGCTGCGTCAGATTTTGTGCATACTTTATAAACCCCATTTCTCATTTTGGTTGGAAGAAGATTAGTCATCTTGCAGGAGTCTTAAGGACTGGTTTCTCCTACCTTAATAAAACTGTTCCTTTGGGAGAAGTAAGATTTGCTTGCTTATATGATAACAATTTCCATGTGTTTTTCTTCTGTGAAGTTGAGGTCTAGGTATGTCTTTCATCTAGATATTCCATATCATCAAGGAATTCGTGGTTATACCTACTAAGCTTGTTTGCTAATTTGTCTTCACTGGCTCAGGCTCCTTGAAATAAATGATGTTATGGAGTAGTTCTGATATGTATGTCTACATTTCCTAAGGCTTTTACTTGTAATTATGAACACCCATTTGTAATGGCTATCAGTTGGTACTTTACTGAGGTAATACAGATAAAAGCACGGAACTGCGGTGGTGGGTATTGCCAGGAGTGCTTGCTGAGAATAACTGTCCATCATAATTTTGATTTCTCTGTGTTTGAGCACATATGTTTCTCACTGTAGGTGTCTGAAATTCTGAGTTTCTTTGTGGTACTGTTCATACTTGTAGCTAAGTATGTGTGTGTGGGCATATATATATATGTATGTATAAAAATGTTTTATAAGTTCATAATTACATTCTAATTGTTCAGCCTTTCATTTATTTTCCCTTTTAGACTTTAAAAGGTGGTCAGTGTAGCAAGCTATTGGAGTTTTTAATTCCTCCTCCTTCATCATTTATTAATGGTCCAGCATAGCCTTGTAATGGCCACAAAGCATTAGCTCCTTTGGCTTTTATGCTGCGCTTATCTTTCCCTGCAGACTGTAACTGGCTGTGTAATTCTTGTTAGGGTGTCCTCCTCCTCTTTTTCTCCAGTGCTGAGGCTTATTGAGACGCAAATCTTGGCATAGTCTCCCTGGAGCCCACATTGATCACATCTCTGTTCTTGCATCCTTTGCCTTGGAGAAGGCCTGGACCTACTAAACTTCTGGGTTATTTCGTAAATCTCACAAGGGTGTTCCACCCTCTTAATCCTTTCTTCCCCTTGACCTTATTCTGCTTTTAATGCCACATGGCTTTTGTTTCTGAAGTGAATCTGCAGGACTCTGATGGACGCTTTGAACAGTAGTTCCTGCTTCACTTGTGTGCCAAATCCATAACTGTTTGGCACCGAAACTTCTATTTTCTTGCATCACAGGTAACTTGTTGGTAGGAAGCTGATTCAGGAGAGTTTCCCTTCTTGGGACATCTCTCATAGGTCTATGAAGTGCCATGCTTCATGGACTGTTGCTGCCCAATTTTTTTGTGTGTCTGTGTGTTAATCAACAAGAAGCCAATCTAACCAGAGCCCTTCTGCACATGGTGTCTGTATTCTGAGTGTGCTGTTTGGTCTAGGAATGTTTTTTCTTCTCTCATCATCCAGTCCTGAAGGCCTTCAGTATTCTCCCTCTTGTCTTCTCCTTACTGTTCATGCCCACGCAGTTTCTGTCTTAATTTTTTTTCCTTAAACACACCAGTCTTTTGAGTATACAATTTTTATTCCTTTGTGGTTGGGTAAAACTGCTTTAGCTTGTATATTCTGTAGCTCAGATTTCGTTTTATGGTTAAGTGCTGTGGTCTTTTATTCATAATACATTTCATTGCAATTCTCATTTCTGTCATCTCTCTTGGTTCTGCTGCTTTCTGGGTTTACAGCTCTTACTGGATGCATGTGTTGGATTATTTTATCTGCTTGTGCTTTTGCAGGTTGAAACTGATATATATATATTTATTTATTTATTTCCTGCTATATTATATAATCTCATAGTCTCTGATGGTAGCTTTCTGTTCTGTAGTCTCTCTCTGAAAACGTAATTACAAGGTTTATTCCCATTTTTATATTAAATAAAGTACTTACTACAGCTAGGCAAAATTCTAATCCCTTTGGCAATGTACTGAACATATTTGTTGGAATGTTAGCATAGCTAAATATTTTCAGTCCTTTGGCCATTCTTCAAACCGCATCATGGGCTTGGTAGTTTCAGTTATGCTTCTTTGGAGCAGTGTTTTCCGGAGGACTTTTTATCCCTGTCTTTGTGCCTGCCTGTTTCAAGACTAGGGATACCTGAGGTGATCTCCGCTTCATCTCCACAAATAAACGTATAGGTTCAAATTTTTCTTGCTGTGTGGTTGGTTTTTGTTTGTGTGTGTGAAACTGGAAGTGGAAATAAGCAGACAGTTAAAAACCTGGTTGCTTTGGGCTGACGTACAGCCCCCAGGGGCTTCCTGGCTGACTTCGCATGCTAGGAATGATTGTGAGTGCTGTGCTGTTTGTAGTTGTCTTCTTTTGGAGGTTGGTTTTCTTTCTTTTTAAGAAAAGCCGCCACCCAGTCATGAAAATACAGAAGTGACAGAAGAAGGGGTTGTGACAAATAGGACAAGGCTGTGTTGCCTCTCCTGCTTGAGAATGCACAAGTTGCTGTGGCACCAATCTGCTATGCCCTGTGGAAGCTTGGAAGTTGGACTTATGCTCATTCAAGAGTAAGTGAAAATGAGAATGTTTTTGTAAAATGAGGGAAAAAAAGGGGTTTTTCTGTTAAATCAAATGGACCTCAGACTAATGGTAGCTTCATGGAAAATTATACCTTGCATTAAGGCCTGAAACAGTAATGTCCCCCATTCCCCTCCCCCAGCGTTGTATATTTGCTTCCTGTACTTTAAAAAAAAAAATAATGAAACTGCTGAATTTGGGCAGGTGTTTGTTTATCACCTGGATTTGGAGTTAGTCAGGAATGTAAAATCAGCTGTAGCTCACTCTGCATCTGCAGACATGACAGTATTGCCCTGGTTTATTTAGCAAATTCCATTCGTGGCCTCATTCATACGCTGTTAAGCAGCTGAAAGATTTATTTTTCTTGTGCAGGATGGAAAGTTCATTTTCTACTGTATGTGAATAGCGATTTCTTGAAAGATGATGAGACTCTTTTGATGTATGGTAGGGGGATCTTTAAACCTGATGGATTTAAAATGGAAAAATATGTTCGGATAAACCTTTCCCATTTCATGTGAGCACTTTGAAAGTCTGAAATCTTTTGAGTTGCTGTTGCATACTTTTGAGCTCAGTTTCCATTGAAATTTTGCTGGAGCAAGTCAAAATAAAAAATATATATTTTATATATATATACATAATATATATAAATATAATATATATTATACTTGGTGTCAGATGTAAAACTAAAAATGAAAAGTGTGTGCATGTCATACATGCATGTACATAAGCATGAACAATTAATACAATTTATGTAGATACTTTAACCATATAACTACTTTTTTTTAAGTGTGAAGTGTAGGTTTAGAAGCAAATTAATGCTCACTGGTATCAAGCAATCAATACAAAACAGCTATTCTGTAGGAAAATAGCTGGAAAGCACAAAAGCAGACACAAAACCTGGTTATTTAAATCATGGGAAGGAAATCCATTCTGTCACACTTTAAAAATCCAATCATACATATATATATATATATACACACACATACACACTGTTGAAATAAATGGTATAAGGTATTGATTAGTAAATTTTTTTTGTAGATGTTTGGTATGGAAAGTCTGATCAAAAGGTGAAGAATGGATCTTGTGTGATACCTGAAATTAGGATTATATTTTATGGTTTATCATCAATGAAAATGTGTTCTCCATCATTTGCTTCTTAAGTAATCTTTGCATTTCACCAGTTATGTGGTAAGGATTTAACTCTTGAAAGAATTACATAGTGATACCACGTCCAGGTGGGAGGAGTGATTTAGGCATAGTGGAAAACTTGGTCCTGAAGTCCTGATGGTAAGGGAGATTTTGATACGGAAGAAAACTTTACATCAGCTGCAAACATTTACCTCTTTGTTTGAGTGTAGGTGCGTATAATGTATGCATGGGCATGCTGTATAGATATTTTGGAGGGAAGCTGCAAGTGTTGATTCTGTTACATTTACTTAGGGGTTGTAAGGCGGATGCTATCTGGAAAGCTCACAAAAGGACATTATTTGGAAATTCTGCCTTGGTTTTAGTTAACTGTAGCTTTTCCCTGGACTGCAGCTGTTGTTTGCAGCATCGAGGAGGGCTTTCTTGCAGTCATCGGTCTGTGTTGTCAAGTTGTGCAGAAATGGAAGCTTCAGCTCTCTGGGTTGTGCAGTTGTGGAGCAGATGCAGAAGAGCTGATGAAGAACTAGCACTGTGGACGATACGGCCAGTAGCCTCAGCTGTGTATGCTGCTGAGTGCCTGCAAAACTTATGGTGGTTGTGTGTAACTGAGTGTTAGATGGGCAGCTAACATGTATGCTCCATCCCTGGCAGTGTTCAAGGCCGGGTTGTACAGAGCCTTGGGTGACATGGTCTAGTGGGAGATGTCCTTGCTCACAGCAGGGTGTTGGAACTGGATAAGCTTAGGGTCCTTCCCAACCCAAACCATTCTGTGATTCTATGTTAGTGAACATGAGACTTGAAAACTGAGCAACTCTGAGCTCCTACAGCCAGGTCAGCAATCCCAAGGTTTGAGAACTAAGGGGCAACACAGGTGGCTTTAGGAAAACAGTATGGACACAGCGAATATTTTCTGTCCGGTCTAGAGAGCTCATCTCTTTTAAAATACTTGCAGTGTTGACTTCTGTATGATCTTTTGTAGCATGTCCAGTTAGAACATGTGCCCACTAACACTGTGAATGAACATCTTATACCTCATAATTTACATAGTGATATTTAACGTGAGCAATTTACATTGCCTAGGAATGTGATACAGTTTCTGAAGTTTAAAATGCTGTGGGTTTGTCTTACACTTGTTAATGTGGAGCCTGTGGTTTAAGTGTCCACCTTTCACCTGCAACCCACAGTGCAATGCTTCTTCCCTTCTCCCCTTTGGGGCACCCATGTTGCATCTGTAAAAGAAAATGCCTGCCAAAGGAAGGCATGTTTCAGTTGTACCTTAAGTTTTGTGTTCTATAACCTTCATCTGTTCAGTGATTGGAGAAATATGGGGACAAGGAATTCTTGGGGAGAGTAAATTTTGTTTTCTTTTTCTAAGCTGGGGAAAAAAAATGTTTTGTGAGTATTTTCCAGTCCAGTAACTCAGAAGGATTAACTTTGCATTCTAATAAATAAAACAGCCAAGCAGATTTTGCCCAAATGTTTCTTCACCAGACTTAAATCCTAATCCTGGACTAAAATCTCACAGGCTTGTAGTAAAATTGTTCCAGACTAAAACTTGGCAAAGTAAAAAATCTCTAAAAGCAGGGTTCACAATGGAAATGCTGATGCAAGCATAACTGGAGCATTGCAAACGCGACGCCATAAGAACAGCTTTGCATATTGCTCATGAATAGCTCAGAGGTAAAAGGATTAACACTTCTTAATACTGCTTTGAATCTGCTAGACTTTTTGCTTGCTGGACTCAACACAGATACTCTGTGGTGTACATTGGCTTCATATATTTGCCTTTTATTCTGATCCGTTTCCCCCCCTTAGCTGAGAGTCCTTTATTGCTGCAAACAGAAGCCTTTGTTACCTCAAATTTCCTTCATCACCTATCAGGATCTGTCAGGAGACAGAAATTAATACCAGAAATAACAATCTGAGCTCAGTGTGTAGCTGTTTAATTTGCAGACTGAAGGAACTTCTGCGTATTTGGTATTCAAAGAGGAGGAGGAGGAGGAGGAATGGGACTGTTGGAGGGGAGGAGGGGCTGGATCTCCTTTAAAATAGTGTGCTCCAGTGAGGCTCTAATGCTGTCCGTAAAAAGCCCCATTAAAAAAACCAAAATAAATGGAAAAAATCCTGAAAATGGTGTTGCTGAATCTGTTCCTGCAGATGTTTGGGTTTCTTTCTGGTTATAGCTAAAGCATTCTGAAGTGAGCATGTGTTTGTGTACGCTCTGTAAGTGTTCATGGGTTTCTAGGCTTCTCTGCTGAAAGGTTTTCATCCTGTAAAACTTGCTGGTGCCACCTGAGAAGCTTTCATTTAGAAATGGTTACCTGGTCACGTGAAAATGAGAGCAAAGAAAATCTTGAGGATCATCTTAATCTAAATCAAATTAATCTTCAGGTTGTGTGTGTATGTTTAAGCACGCACATACAGCATATACATAGATACATAAATATCCTATTGCTGTTGCCATAGTCACTCTCTATCTGGGCTTTCTACCAGCAACAGTGCAGGGAGGTATCAGCAAAACATGATGTATTTTAAATATAATCTGAAACACCATCCAGCAGCAAATCAGATATTTATTAAAGGCCCCTTTCCTCTGCCAAGAATTTCACTTATTTCCTTTTCTCACAAAAGGGAACAAACTTGAAATACTTCAGTGTTTAAGAAATAATACTTTATAAAAAGGGTAATATGCATGATTAAAGATAAAATACAAGGGCACTGGTTGGTGATTATTTATAACAGGCATGGCCCTCAGACAGCAGTGGTAAGAAAAGTGAGTATATAGTAACTGTTAGTCCACTTGACAACTGATAGCAGTAGAAATTATGTTGGCACCAAAATAGAGGTCTTGTACAAACCTGACATTAGTATTTCCTTTGATTCCTTTTTTCTTTGATTTTTTTCTTAATAAAACTTAAGATAAGTGTGTATATAGTTCAAAGTAATTTGAATTATGTACCAAAAAGCTGTAGTCATGATTGCTGTAATTCATGTTGTTAGTATACCTTGCTGTTTCAGAACTTATGATCTTGGTCGTTTATTACTGGTGGGAGTCAGATTTCGATGTTAATGCATCTTAGCATGCTGTGGTACGTGGTGTGTGTAGTGCTGTGTACGTATAAAAACTAAGGATATTATGGTAGTCTCTAATTTTTTTTAGCTTTGAAAATTACCAAATTAAAGAATAAGCAAGAAATGCACGTAGTTAAAATACACAATGGAGAGACAGATCATTTAGGAAGATTTGAGTTGGTCTGAGTGGTTATTAAAGTTGCTGGTTAATATTTTTAATATAACTTCTGAAGCAGCTTTTATCGCAAGATCTGGGTGCATATTACAGACTAGTTTAGACTCATAACATCCCTGTGGCGAGCTGGGCAAGTATTTTCAAGAAACTGATGTCCAGAGATGCTTGCCATGTTTGCCTGTGCTAATTTGGAAAGCTGGGTCTTGTTTATGCTTGAAGTGAATGCAGATTAAGGTAGGGTGTAAGCACAGTAGTCGTTTCTGATTAATTAAATGTGCAGAAATTCTTTCTCTGGAACAAGAGTGTCTTGTTTCTGGTCAGCATATCCTCTTTGAAATGGCACTCATTACAGAAAACTGCCCACTCGTGGCTTTAATAAAGAGCTATTGTGTGAGCAGGAAGGTCCTTGCTACTGAAGCTGGGGAAACAAAATGTGGGGTTTCTTGCTCTTGGTCCTTTGTCCATCCCTGTCTGCTGGACCGGTTTGTCCAACACATGGTCAGACAGTCTTGGGGGATCAGTGGTTGCAAGCAGCTGGAGTGGAGGCTCAGTGATTCTTACCAGTGTTCCAGGCCTAGGAGGTATGGTTGATGTTCCTGGTGCTTCTCCGATGTTCCATGAGCAAACCCTTAACAGAAACTGAGAGACTCCATTTTGCATTGGATGACATCAAATGGTGTGATGGAGAAGAGTCTGTGTTTGTAGTTGCTGTAGTGAAACCCTACTGCAACTCTACGCTTAACCTTCTTCTGAAAACTGAGGAGTCTTCCCAGCTGTTTCTCTGCCCGTCAGTACTTAGGTGGGCTAGTGAGGTATCCTGAAATTTGTGTTAATGATGCTGTTGGTCAGGGAATTATTTTTCTGGTCTTTCTGCCTGGTTGTTTCATGCAGCCAAAAGGTGTGCCTTGTTTCTGGGTGGAATTTCGCAGCTCTGAAACAGCCCCTTCTGATTGCCCTAAAAGATGTGCAATCGTTAGTTACACGTGAAGATGTTGCACAAGTCCTTGTCTGCCAGCTGTCCACCCAGGTACTCAGATAGAGCTGCAATACAGGCTGTTGTAAGAGACTTGCAGTTATTGATTGATTTTTATCCTTAGCAAATTCCTGTGGAAGTAGGACAGTAAGCCCCCTACTTCTTATACATGGAAACAAAGAATCTGGTGGATTAAATAACTTGACATTGAGTTTTTTAGCTGAGCCGAGAATGAAACCAAGGTATCTTACATCTCTGCCTGATACTGGTGTGTTAGTTTCTTTCTTGCTAATTAACCTAATACAGTTTGCTGGTGTACCTACATCCATTCTGTATTTATTTTGCCTTATTTGGAAAATGCTTGACTTAAAATGTGGGGCATGGTTAATTTGCACAGAATTGGGTTGGTCTGAGCATGTGTAGGTCCTCTTCTGAATGTGTTTGCAGCCGCTGTGTGGAGCAGGAGAACCTCCCCTCTGCATGGTTGGTTGATCGTGTTAAGTGTCTGGCAAAAAACCCAACCAACCAACCAAACCAGAAACAAAACCAGCCCAGTGGAGAACTTCTTCCCTGTCTTTCAGTAGTTTTCTCTTGCCTTCAGTTTTGCTGGCAGATCTGCTAATTTGAATGTTGTGTCCCTCTGAACTAACATGGGGAATATTCATAAGAACCTCTACGAATTAATGGAGCACCCCTCATGGTGGTGTTTTGGAGTGAGCTGAAGCGGGGGGATAACATCATCCCTGGCCCAACTGTTGTTAGTATGCAATGTGAGAACATTACTGTGGCAGCAGGAAGAAAATGGAAATAAGAAAGGGAGAGCAATGAGATACTTGGATGTCCAAAGATAGGCATATAAATCATTTAGCGATTAGTACTTTATGAATTAGCACTTCTCTGGTTTCCGGCACCCTGTGAGTGGCAGCTCAAATCTGTCTTTGGCAAAGGAACTGTAGGACTAGTGGAACTTGGGGAAGGAAATGCAAGATGAGTAGTGCTACAAGATGCCACCATTCTTCTAGTTGAATGTCTGATGTTTACTGCAGTAAAGCAAGCATGTCAACAGCACAGGCCCCCTGGCTTGCTGCACCTTGCTGCTGCGGGTTTGGATTCCTTGGCATTTAGGGTTACAGTGAGCTAGCACGGTGCTTCTGCCAGGCAAAAGCAGCCACCCTGCCCATCTGATGAGCAACATGGGAGCGGCACTGTATGTCAGTGACCATGGGTTGGACATGTTGGCCATAAATTTTGATGGTGTCAACTGCCATAGCAATTGACCTGAAATGTCTTACTCGAGTCTCCAGCTGTCTGTGTAATGGGGAGAATAAAACTGATGTATTTTAATGTTAAATATTTTAAGGAAGCATTCTGTAAGTGTGAAGTAATTCATAATTCATCAGGGATAAGTGAATGTCTTGCTTCTCTTTTCTGAAGTGGGCATTGCTTGTTCATGCTGTGGTCTGTTTGCTTGCAGTCTTTAGTGCTTGTTTGATCACTTAAGCAGCTCATGAGAGCACCCTTACAATACAGGAAAAAAAGGCCAGTTTGAGGAGCCCTTGTATAATATAAAATATTATGACTAGAAAATATTACACAGCTCTTTGTCCTGACAAAATCATGTGAAAATATTTCCAAGGATGTCTGTTCACCAGGATCAGTGGCAACTTATGAGTGAGTGGAAGTGGCTTTTGCTTTGCTGACATTCTGTTTGGAAGGAGCTGCATCTCTTGGGCAGCGCTTGGCACGATGCTGGTGTCTCTGGTAAATCCGGGAGGTTTACAGTCTCAAGTGTGGAATTGAGAATTATGTTTTGAAAGCTTTCCAGTATGTTCTTCCTGTGATTCCCAAACACAGCTGAAGATTTTACATGGGTTGCTGGAAACGTCTTTTTATTTATTTAAGAAATAAGCTACCTTGGCTCCCCAGGCAAGTCAGGGTTCCTGGGTTTCCGTTTCAGTTCTGAGGCTGAAGCTGGGTTGAGACTTGTCTGTGTTGACCACGAAGTGTTCTGGAATAGCTCCTTGTGGTAGACGTACCTATTGTGGGATAACTGGTGTGCTTGCAAAGTGGAGCCGGTAAAACCGACTCTCGCTGTGGAATAGTGTGCCCATTGAGGGAGCAGTCCCAGTTGTTTTCCACCATGTTTCTTTCAGCAAAAGCCTTTCCAGTCATGTTAGAGATTGCTAAGGTGGAGGTCCAGGTTTTCCTGCGGTCTTCATTACTGTGGGCTGCTCTCTTTGATTGAATTCTCCTTTCACTGCCAAGCATTGCTTAACAGTATCTATAGGATGTGTTACTAACAGCATGTGGTAGTTAGCATGATTGAAAGCAAAAGTTTCCAATAGACTGCTGCTTCTCTAATGTTTTTTTTCATGCTGACATAACATTTTAAGGAGTGTAGTGAAGTCGGTTTCATAGTTGGGAGAAGCTTAAAGTCCAAGTGTTTTAAGCAGCTCATGCTGTGATTTTGTATTCATGGAAGGCCTCAGGTACACAGGAGATGAATGTAAAGAACTAATTTTGGAGAGGCAAGATGCTAAATGTGCTCTGGTAACATTGTTTTTCACAGTGAATGTACTCTGGTTTTTTTTTTTGGTCAATAGGATGTAATCAGGGGAACACATGACCCTTCCCATACCTGAAGAGGGCCTACAAGAAAGCTGGAAAGAGACTATTTACAAAGGCATGTAGTGAGGACAAGGGAAATGGCTTTAAACTAGAAGAGAGTAGATTTAGATTAGGAAGAAATCCTTTAATGTGAGGGTGGTGAGATACTGGCGCAGGTTGCCCAGAGAAGCTGTGGCTGCCCCATCCCTGGCAGAGTTCAAGGCCAGGTTGGACACAGGGGCTTGGAGCAACCTGCTC
>JANHGB010044802.1:0-20933 GCA_026283785.1 Coracopsis vasa
TGAGGTCTCCACGCAGCCTTCTCTTCTCCCGGCTGAACAGCCCCAACTTTCTCAGCCTATCTTCATACGGGAGGTGCTCCAGTCCCCTGATCACCCTCGTGGCTCTCCTCTGGACTTGTTCCAACAGTTCCATGTCCTTTTTATGTTGAGGACACCAGAGCTGTACACGATACTCCAAGTGAGATCTCATGAGAGCAGAGTAGAGGGGCAGGATCACCTCATTCAACTATACTGACCACAGCCAGCTGTCCACTGCAGGATGAGATTAAAATCCTCCAGGCTCTTACCAGCTGTATTAAGCCTCTGCATTCCAAAATGGGGAGAACAGGCAAACTTCACCTTAGATGCTGAGATTTAGGTGACACAGTTTAGCAGTCTTTCAGAGGGTGATGCCTACATCTGCACAATGAATGGGAAGAGGGAGATGCCTTTGCAAGCAGTTTTTCTAACCATGAGCAATTTGCTCCCCTAAGGCAAGTGTCCATCACACAACCACCATGCAGCCATATTGCATTTCTGTGTTTCCCAGAGCCGCACTGAGCAAGCACATGCCAGGCTCAGACAAGTCTGAGACCAGCTGTGGCTGGACTCTTTCCTTATCTGTCTCTTCTGTCTCTTTCTCTTCTAGTTGCCATTTTCCCTCTTACATGTTCCTGTCTCTTCCTCTTGTTTCCTACTCCTGTGACAGCCTGTCTGCAACAGAAAGGAGATCTGGAGGGGATTGTGAGAGGAGTGGGAGTGAGCAGAACAAGTGAAACACCCAGGCAGAAAACCCATTTGCTGAACACCAGCCTGAAACAGCATAGCTTTTTCAGAAGGAAAGTCAAAAGGTAAAAGACTTGGGGATGGGAGGCCAGGGGAATCTAGTGTATACCTGCAAATCAAATCATTTAGCTGCAGTGAGTGTGAAAACTGGCTGGGTGCCTCTGCAGTTACGGAACAGGAACAATACAGTTTTCCAGCAGCACAGCCTGCTGAGTGGCAAGTTAATAGCTGGATATTGATTTGCCATCTTGAACTGCCCATCTGAGAAGCCTGTGCCAATGTATGCCAGAGGTGAACAAACCGAATTCAACTAACTAGCAAACTTAAATGGAAGATTCATCTTCTGGAGCACACAGGAACAAGCAGCCTTCCCAGGCACGCCTGCAGCAAGGAAAACCAGAGGAAATCCATCTCTGGCAGACAACCCTGTGATCATTTTCTTTCAGGGTGAGGCTAAGACAGAGCTGGTGGTCCTGTCATTCAGGCCCCAGTGATACTAAACGAGCCTACCCTGCGCTCTATACAGGAGGTCTCTGAGTGTTTCACATATCAAGCTATAGTTTACATCACACTGGTCAGCCCTGCACCCATTATGCCTCACCAGCAGCGGGAGGACCCACAGAGAACAGCAGAGAACCCATGAACCTCCAATCCTTGCTCACAGCATGCTGCTGGCAAGAAGACATGCATACGTCCCAGCCCTGTTTTCTGTGCTTGGATCCACTGTGAAAGGCTCCATGCACCAGGTCATGGGATGCAGCCAGGGAGGGAAGCAGATAACAACGGTACCCTTTCAGCTCTGGGCCTTGAAAAGTGGCTTTCACTGCCTGCCTCATGCTGCTCCCACTCCCAGCCGCAGCCCTGGAAGCCGCATCAGCCCCGCACACCAAACGCTGCCCGTCTTCACAGGCCAGGGAGCTGCCAGACATCCATACTTTGCTTCAGGGGCACAAGGACAGCAGAGCAGCACCCAGGTGATACAGGAAGGGCTACTAGAACCATTATGTTACTCTTACTTGCATAAGAAGATGCAATTACAAGAGCAAAAACCCTTTCACGCAAGAGCACGGAGGTCAAAACAAGCATGAGACAGTACTCACTGCGCAAGAATAGCTCCGTGTTCAAATGTCATCCCATATACTTAAGGTTAATCATAAATCAGCTGAGGCAGTTACAAAGATAAATCTTTATCTGTGTGGATCTCTCTGGATTTCAAATATAAATCTTTATTTGTTCGGATTTCTCCCTCTCCATAGAGAAACAGTTACTGAGTGGCTCCAAATTCTACATCTCTCTGCACCTACGCTGGTCTCCATATGTATCCCAGAGTAACCATGTATGCCCCTTCTCCACTCCCCTGCCCTGCACTGGTCTGGATTGGAGCAAGAAAAGTAATATTTAAAGGATACCTATGATGGTACCCATGCAGAGGCAAACCTAAATGGGGTTATGAAGAGAGAATATGTCTCTAGCAGATGTGAAACTAATTTGCTTGAACTGGGAAGTTGTCTGAATTTTTCATAGAAGGTGCTTGGCTGCTATGATTTTTCAGTAAAGCTTAATAGTGGTTCACAAGGGTTTTTTTTCCCATCAAAGTTACATATTCCTCTCCCATTCTTTTGCCATACATGTGTATAGTTAATAATGATACTGATAATTAATGATACACATGTACTTTATATACAAGCTGCTAGAAAAGCTATAACGTTGTTAGGACAGCCCCATTTCACAGAATCCATTGTGTCACTCTGGTTGTGCAGAAACATCTCTATCTCCACGGGGTTTAACTCCACATTTGCCAAACTGGTGAAAAGAATTTTCTTTCCAGGCTCTTCAGATCTGGCTCCCATAGGCTTACCTATGAGAACATCTCACCATAAATCCTTGTCTCCATGTTGGAGTTGAATGGAGGAGAGGAGTATTTCACAAGGCACTGTTTCATCTCACTTCACAGCTTTTGTCTCTGACCTTTTACTCTTCATGGGAAAGGAGCATTCATGCCTTTGGGAATGACAAAAATGTCTCACATTAGCATCAACAGGGCTGTTAAAAAGGTCCAGACCCAGTAATGCCCACTGTCCTATTTTTTGCTTCTCCTTTTCTATCTGCTATATTGACATTCTGTGCCAGCCACAGATATTGTTAGGTCTCTTCAAGATGTAACTTGCCATGGGTGACCTGGGCCTTTCACGTCTTTAAGGGTCCAGTATCCTGCAACAGAAAACTGGATTATACTGACTAAATAACAATTTAGTAAAAACTCTATTCACCGATGTAACTCAGTCAGACCAAAAGCCATACCAAAAGAAACCAGCTCTGCACCACCACCTTGGGCATCCTCCACGGACCATCACTGACCCTGCATTTCCCAGTTACATGCAAATGCTCATCTTTTAGGGGTGGATCTCGTCACACAGGGTGCTGAGCACTGCACAACTTTGGCAACACGAAGTCCATCTCAGTGGTAGGAAAGCGTCACTTCACACTGCAGTAACATTGTTGTGATATTATTAGGATCTGCTGTCTTCTTCGAGCAACAGACAGGTTACTGAAAACTCATGAACTGACCCCAAGATCAGCCACATCATTAAATGAGTGCTTTAAAAAATGAACGCTAAAAGTAGTTGCAGTATACCTTTGTTGTAAAAGCAGCAGGAACGTTGGATCTAGGCTCCAATGGGTAGAGGGGGCACTGACTTCTGCAAACACTACTGTCTCAGAGTAGTTTTGAGGCCATAAAGTAACCTGAATCTCCCAGAGGTGCCACAGAGCAGTTGTTTTACCATCTCCCCTAAGGCTTTATCAGCAAATGTCACCACCCTGTAAGGGATGAAGTGATAAGACAGTTCCTACCACTCCCTAATGGAGAGAAACAGCTTGTACAGCTGTCTTTCAAATTAAGCAGCCTGTAAGCAAGTTCTAGCTAGGGATTTTTTCCTGCCTACTTCTCCCTTCAAAGTCTTGCATAAACAAATATCCCAAAAGCAGTCTTTTAGCATGTGAGCCATTTCTGTGGCCAGCTATTGTAAACAAATATTTGCTCAAACTGTTTTCCTTTAGCTGTCTCTATGTTCTGTAACTTACATCTTTGACAAACAATACCCAGATCAACATTAATTCGTTTATAAAAATATAAGGTTAATCCTACTTGCATTTCCTGGCTGTGGTTACGCTGACCACATCCTTCCCAACTCTTGTGACGCAAGTAAGCACAGTCAACTTTTGCCTGGTCTTTTCTCTTTCTACCCGGTGCTCACCTCTTTGAGGCTTCTTTCATGAGCACAATGATGTACATTTTCCTAGACCAGTGAGCATCGGTTGCCTGTCCTTACTCTTTTTTCAGAATGGTGGCCTTTTCTAGGTAAGATAAGCCAATTCTCTACAGTGCACTGCCTGGCTTGAGTAAAGTCTTGGCCCCATCAAAGAAATGTGTGTAGTACTCGTACAAGATCACTTTTATCAATGCAGCCTATGTGTTGAAATAGCTATTCTGTACAACACAGGAACTTTGATCTCCTGACTTCTGGTCCTGTGCCTTAACCACAGAGGAAGCTTGAAAGTCTCCGACAAGCTTCTCCCTGGTCATGCTTACACATGGGTATCTTAACACCAGTGAAAACTGCCCAGGAACAAGCAAGATCGTTGTGGAATCAAACATCAAAATGGTATTGACTACCTGCAGCATGCAGGCAGTTTAATTTGTTGAACCAAGACTGAGAGGCAAATCCAGGGTCTGAAGCCAAGAGTGATTTCACCTGGAGCCAAGACTGACACACCTGGCAGTGTGGCTGGATCCAGGCTTAGTCTTAGACTTGTTGAGCAGTTTATGTCTGAAGGATTGTATGTGCAGTCAATCCTTATATCACTTAGCCAAGATTTCAAAGTTTAGCATACTATTAATCACTTACTGAGTACCTGACACAATAAGGATCCTCTCAGCCTCAAGGAGTAACTATGAGAGGCATCCCTACTCAAGGGGAGATCCTGGCATGCAGCTCACTGCTGTGCAGGAGACCTCAGTGGACATTGGGCTGTCCACTATTTAACTATCTATGGAGTAAGATAATTGACTTACAATCATATTTGCATACAAATTACACATTAGTTTCTTCCAAACTTCAGTTGGACCTTGACCAACACTATGGTGGTCACACTGCTCATATTAGCCCTTGGCTATCTGTCTCCCCCAAATCCACTTTGAACTGGATGCAGCCATCGCAATTAGATGCATCCATTACAATTGCCGCTGGTGGTTATCACTTGAGCAGGGTTACAGGAAATAAAGGTCAGGTTGTGTGTGTGTGTGTGTGTAGCGCACTGTCGCAAGTAGCCAAGGCCTATAACACAAAATTTGAGTCAGCTTGATATTGGCTCCAGGATAGATGATAACCTTACACTGAACATGATAACATCTGACAGCCTAATATGTGGGACACTGTTGTGAGTGTCTATTATAGGCCACCTGATCAGGAAGAGGGAGGTGATAAGGCTTTCTATGGGCATCTGAAAATAGCCTCCCAGTCACAGACCCTGGTTCTCATGGGCAGCTTCAACCACGCAGATACTCGTTGGAGGGATAACTTGGCCCAGTGTGCACAGTCCAGGAAATTCCTGCAGATCACTGAAGATAACTCTTTGTTACAAGTGGTAAAGGAGCCAATGAGGAAAGGCATTTTGCTAGACCTTGTACTTAAAACCAACAAGAACTGGCTGATGACGTAAAGGTTGGGGTTCAGCCTTGGCTGTGTCAAACATGAAGTGGTAGAACTCAGAATCCTGGATGGGGGCAGCAAAACAACAAGCAGGATTAGAACCCTAAAGTTCCAGAGAGCTAACTTCAGCCTCTTCAAAGACCTACTTAGAGGAATCCCATGGGATAGGGCCCTAGAACACAAGGGAGTCCAAAAGAGCTGGTCAATATTTAAGCACCACTTCCTCCAAGCCCAAGACCAGTGTATCATCATGATGAAGAAATCAGGCAAAGGGGGCAGGAGACCTGCATGGATAAGCAAGGCTTCTGACACAGTCTCCCACAACATCTTTGTAGGTAAGCTGAGGAGATGTGGGTTAGATGAATGGACAGTGAGGTGGATTGAGAGCAGACTGAATGGCAGCACTCAGAGGATTGTGATGAGTGGAGTAGACTCCAGTTGCAGACCTATAGTCAGTGGTGCTGCCCAGGGATCAATACTGTCTTATTCAACTTGCTTATCAATGACCTGGACGAAGGGCTAGAGTGTACCCTCAGCAAGTTTGCTGATGATACAAAGCTGAGGAGAGTGGCTGATAGACCTGAAGGGTGTGCTGCCATTCAGCAGGACCTTGATAAGCTGGAGAACTGGCTGAAGAGAAACCTAATGAGGTTCAACAAGAGCAACGTAGGGTACTGCACCTGGGGAGGAAGAACCCCAAGCACCAGTACAGGTTGGGGGAGGACCTGCTAGAGAGCAGTTCAGCTGAGAAGGACCTGGGAATATTGGCGGATGGTAAGTTGACTGTGAGCCGGCAGTGCGCCCTTGCGGCCAGGAGGGACAATAGTACCCTGGGGTGCATCAGGAGGACTGTGATCAGCAGGTCAAGGGAAGTGATCCTTCCCCTCTGCTTGACCCTGGTGAGGCCACATCTGGAGTGCTGTGTCCAGTGCTGGGCTCCTCAGTACAAGAAAGGCAAGGAGCTACTGGAGGGAGAATCAGCCATAAACTAAAACACAGGAGGGTTCATCTCAACATGAGGAAGAACTTCTTTACGTTGAGGGTGGCAGAGCACTGGAACAGGCTGCCCAGTGGGGTCATGGATTATCCCCCTGGAGACATCCAAAACCTGACTGAACACATTCCTGTGTAACCTGCTTTAGGTGGCCCTGCCTTGGCAGGGGGTTGGACCAGATGATCTCCAGAGGTGCCTTCCAACCCTAATGACTTTGTGATTCTGTGATCTATTTTACACACCACCATAATAATTTGAACAAATTTGAGCTGGTAAAATGAGTATAATAACATTTAGTTATCTATGTTGTGGGGCTGTGGCATTTTTGATCTGACAGTAAAAGCCTTGAAGCTGAACTTTAGTTCCCTGACCTGAAGGGAACGCTGTCTTTTCCCACCAAGGGAGCTGGCGAAGATGCCAACATTAAGTCTGCAAATGGGGTCAAGATGAAAGGCTTCCGTAAGCCAGAAAAACAAAGGGAAAAAACCAAAAATGATTGAAACCAACAAAATGAAGCAGTTCTAAAATGCTGGAGGTGCCTCAGGCCCCATGTGTTGCAGGGGCTCCCCTAGCATAACCTTTCCCATGCGCAGCCATGTGCTTCCACGGCTTCCCCCACCAGCCAGTCTCTGGTCTCTACACATCCTGTTCACATCAGCTGAAGAGATGGCTGTCCATGAGGCTGTGCTTTGCCAGCAAGTGTTCACACAGCTCAGCCGGGCTTCCCACCCTGCAGCCTTAGGAGAAATGTCCATGCCCAGCACACAGCCCCTGCATCCAGGAGGAAAGCAGGCATCTTGGCAGGTATTTGCAGTCCTGGGGGACAACCAAAGATGGACAATAAGAAGGACCTCAAAAGCAGGGCTAGCTTAGGGGTGCTTGCTCTCCTGGCCCTATCTTACTGGGGCAGTGCAATTGGTTGTGGAGCTACCTAATAAACTGCAGAAAGAAAACGATCCCACTGAAAGCCAGCTACCAACAACATTTGGGCAGGGAATGAGGAAGGAGTCCCTCTATCAACCCAGTGTACAGGTCAGTCCCGCCCCGAGATAGCAGCACCACTGTTCAGCCAGGGCAGGGAGAGATGGAGGGGAAGCTGTTCTGCATGGCTTTCACATTATTGCAAGTATGCAACAGTATGCACTACTACCTCTGGAGTAGTGTGTCCAGTTCTGGGCTCCTCGGTACAAGAAAGACAAGAGGATACAGCAGAGGGCAACAAGGATGGTCAGGGGTCCAGAGCATCTCTCTTATGAAGAGAGATTGTGCGAGCTGGTCCTGTTCAGTCTAGAGGAGACAAAACTGAGAAGGGATCTCATTAATGCATATAAACACCTCAAAGGCGGGTGCCAGGAGGATGGTACCAGACATTCCTGTCATGGCCAGTGACAGGATGAGGAGCAATGGCCATAAACTAAAGCACAAGGAGTTTCACCTCAACATGAGGCAGAACTTCTTCATAATGAGGGTGGCAGAACACTGGAACAGGCTGCCCAGGGAACCATGGAGCCTTCCTCTGAAGACATCCAAAACCTGCCTGGACACATTCCTGTGTAACCTGCTCTAGGTGGCCTTGCTTTGGCGGGGGGGGGGTGGACCAGGTGATCTCCAGAGGTGCCTCCCAACCCTAATGACTCTGAGATTCTGTATTAAACTGAGCACTGTCAACAGGGTGGGCAGCATGCGCCTCAATCTGATGTAGCTGTGAGCAGTCATGCTTTAAGGCCACAGGTGGTGTGGGGCTCTAGGCTCACCTGGGGTGGAGGATACCACTCATCCCACCACATCAGGCTAAGCCGGAGCTGTGGCATTGTCCCAGCACACACACGGCTCCGGCTGGAGCTGCAGGAAGTTGCAAGAGGATTCTTACAGCTCAGAAGGGCAGCCTGTCTCTATCCTAAATGATCAGCAAGCCCCGATGAGGTCAGGGAAAACTGTGTATTCAGAGGAGTTGGCATCTGGTTAAGGAAACTGTTTTTGAAAAGACCCTTTTGAGCCAGTGCAGGTCCACTCTGGGAAAGCACGCATCTGAAAAGCTCCAGTGTCTTCACTTGCAGTAACTAATGAAGATTTCAAGGGTCTTGTCTACAGTAAGTTTGGCTGTGTCGGGGCAACTTGGCTAGAATATGATGGACAGGGTGCCATTGCAGAGTCTATTCTACTTACTAGAAATTCCTTTTTTAGAGAAGCTGATAATGAATAGAGCACTGCAGGAGTAACAAGTAAACTGACAGGACTCAGGAAACCAGTCTGGGCATCTACCCTGACTGAGGGTGGATGGAGTATCAGCACATCATCACCAAAAGATGTCTAACGAGGTTTTTAAAACTCTCATTGGCCAGAATTCATGATCTGCCTAGGCTGGGCATTCTAGTGCTTGAGCATCTCTGAAGTTAGAAAGTGGGAGGGGAGGGCTGGGGCATCAATGTCTTCTCAACCTGCTTTGGATAACTGTGGACAACTGATCATTCCCATTTATATCGCTGTGGTTTATGTCCTGAAATATTTACTATGGTGTTTTTATCCAGCATTTCCACGTGAGATGTTCCCACTCTTTCTTTTCCCACACTCCTTCACCTCTGTTTTCTAAGAGTGCCAGAGATGTGCTTCCCTTTGTACTTTCTACAGAGAGCATGCTTGTGTTTTAGAGAATATCCAGGAGTACTCCAGCCAAGGCTTGATTCATTATCAGATTATAATGGACTTTCTGCCACTGAATGCCAATGAAATTCCTCTGAAAGGATAATCGCCCCTTTGGAAACTGCTCCTTGTTGCTGAATTGTTTAGTCTATGGTTCTTACACACTTTAGTCCACTAGTATTGCCTAATCAAGAAATACTCGCAATGTTGCTTGACTCTGACTACAGATAAGAGGGACTACACAAGCTCTTGACTTTTCTTTCAGGCCACAGCTTCATTTACATGCATGATGATATCCAGAAAAGCCAGTACCCAGTATCTGTGTGCGAATTACCAGTATAGCCCACTCCCAATACACAAAATTTTGTCCACTGCATGTCCAGGTGGAGACCTTCGGAAAAAGCTCAAACTCCGTTAGACCTCACACATCCTGTCAGCATGGGCCTACCTTCAGGTGTGGCTGGAGGTCCTGCAGCCTGTCCTCATAGCTTTCATCTCTGTGGGAAGGAGCTTGGTCTTATTACATGGGAGCCTACTGCCTGCAGGCCATACCCGCCCCAAACACACATCCAGTCTGCTGGGTACCTCTCTATGTATCTTCCAGCTGTCTACCCAGTCCCTATCAGAAACACACCAGCACTGTGAAACAGCTCTTGAAGAGAACATTTCACTCTGCTCGGCATAAAGCTGCTTCTTTGCATGCTTGCAATCAACACTGACATTTGGATGTCCACTTCTCCACAGCTCAGAAATCATCTCCAGATAGGCAGCACACAGTTAATTCCTCTGCTGCATAGCAAGTCTGACCACACTTGCAAAAGGGTATGTGGGAGAAGACTGGCCTCTCCTTTGAGGGTATCAGGCCAAAGGAGCCACAAACAAGAACAAGGACAAACTTGACTCCCGCATGGCAGGGGAGAGCAGGACAAGAACAAACGTGGTCAGTTGCACTAACTGGTAAGGATGTGTGGATATGGGAATGCTTATTTTATCAGTCAGGAGGATAAGGAACAGGAGGGATACAAACACACAGAGCCTTGAAATCTGAGCAATTAGTGCTAACAGACAAAATAACCAGAAATAAATGTGGTCAGTGTCATCAGGACAGTCAGTCACAGTAATTGATGGGCTAGCAAGAACCTGCAGGCAAAATAGGACTTTGCGGCTGATAGGGATGCAAACCTGAGGGTCCATGGTGTTGGAAGGGGTGAGTGGGACTGTGCTCCCTGATGGAGGACACGCAGGGAAAGGGAAGCAAGGAGGGACACAGGAGCCAGACACAAAAAGGTATAAAGGGGGCTGGTCATGCGTAAAATGGGGCTGGAGCAGTGGGGGGGGTGTGGGGACACGTGTCTTTAACCCGTAGCCACTGGGGTGGGACTGGCCATATCTGTGTCCTGTGTGTGTCCATGTCCATGCATATCTCTGGGATATACACACAGCTTGGCCACTGGTCGAACCTTCAAAGTGGGAAGAGGCAGCCACATCACAGCCCCTGGTGCAGGTGTCAACAGCTGGGCAGGAGGGTCCCTGGCCAGGGTGGCTTAAAAAGGTGGCCACACTCTTAATATCACTTAACAATACTGTAATAGACATAAAACATCTCGCTCAATCCTGTCACTTTGTCAGATAGCCCTTCTATTAGCTTCATTTTGGCCATGGACCCTGTTCTTAAGTTATTTTAAGGGATGCTTCTAAGTCAATGTGATAAAACAAATTAAAATCTTGAGAAGCAGCAGAATGAGGAAGGACACGTGCAGGAGCCTTACTCAAAAAGTTTTTCCAGCTTAGGAGGTACCTTCACACTTTTCCTGCAGCTTAAATTCCACCTCATTTAAGAAGTATTTTCAGTTTATTTATAAAAGAACGCTACAAATGAGGGGAGAGTATCAAAACCTATAGTGAAGCAACCCTGCCCCATCTGTTAACTACCAGGTCAAAGGATTAGAATGCTTTCATTTGAATGGTTCATCATTTGTGCCTGACAAATCACATGTTCATCCGCAAATGTCAAGCATATCAGAACAAATGTCAGAAAAATTTTCACTTGCAACATGGAAGGAACTTGCTCAAAACAGGTCATTTTCTGCTGCTAAAGAGCATCTTTCCTTCAAATTAGTGGTGAAACACTTTACATGGAAGGATTAATTCAAAAGTCTGTCTTCTAGGGAAACAAAGCGCAACTTCATCTCCTTGATTTTTCAGTTTCTCCCCTTTTGGACCTCTGAAATGGTATGCTGGTTTGGGAAGAAGCATTAACTGTGATATCTTGGCCACAAGTCGAACTCTTCATAAGGAGAGAGAAGGGAGAGCAGTCTGCTATGGCTGCAAGCATCCCAATTTCACGCATTTTGAGTTTACGTTTTCTTGGATTTAATTTTCCTGGGTGAATTGCTGCTAAACAGAACACCAAAGCTCAGCTGACCACCAAGACCGAACGGATTGGCACTTTCTGCCCTCATACACTGGTAAAGTTGTCACAGTGAAACAAGAAGATGCACTCCTGTGCTGGACTTCACTTTCTAGAAGTGCTGTACCCCATCCCTATTAAGGCTTAGCATCAGCAGTGAGTGTCTGCAAGTGCCCAATTAGAAGTAAGTTTCTTTTCACTTGACGCTGACCTGTTTACAAAAGAGAATCCTGGAGGATTTTGCATTACATCACGCACGTGACTCCACGTCCTCCATGCAAGCTTTTCAAAATGCTTCTTCTGAAACCTTTTTCAGGTCACGATGTCAGTGCACCTCAGCCAAACTCACTGCAGAGAGCTGAGTAAGGACGTTGAGAGTCAGAAACAATCTCACACTCTTGAACCCCAGTTGAACAAAAGAATCATGTTACATGTTTTAATTAACACCATAATTTTTAACTGTTATACTTGTTGGGAGATTAACCTCAAAAGGAAACATCTACAGGAAACTACACATCTGTACATTTTCTTTAATAAGTGCAAACATTTTATCAATGAGATCCCATATTTTTTTCTAGAAGAGTGCTCCATGGTTTAGTTTTGCACATAGTCTGCTGATAAGGGTGCTTACAGTGGAGGCAAGTACCTACGTATGCTGTCCTGAAGACTCCTTTGTCTAACATGATGTCAAGAAACAAATACCATGACTATGATTATGAGTATATTGAGTCCCTCATAAGACTCAATGAGCTTCTCTCCTTATTAACAGGTTGGTTTTAGAATATCAGGAATTTACCCAGGCAATAAAAAGTAATTTTGAACATGGGAAGGGATTTTTCTCCCTCAGCCTTCTGCAATTTCATAAGGTTAAAGCTTTATAATAAATCAAACCATCATCTTTGGTTTTACAGGGAAGTAACATATGCAGAAGGGAAAGGAGGACCAGAAATCCATTCCTCATTTGCAAGGCTGAGTTCTTTTCCTCCTCAGACTAGGAATTTGTATCTAAAATCGAACGAAGAGCGAACAAAAACTTTTTTGACCGCTTGGAGCAATGGTTTTTCAAAACCAAGAAGTGATTACTCAGAAACACTGTAAATCAGGCCACAGGTAAGTGTAAAATGATGTCCAAGACTCTTTTGTTTGGATGGGAAAGCAAAGAAGTAGGCTTAAAAAATTTTTATGTGGTTCACTAATTAATGGCAAAAACTGCTTCCTTACGTAAAGGATACTTTTTGATTTTCTTAGAAGAAAAAGTCTGACATTCTTTTTCTTTCCTCAGCAACTTATACAACTTCTCCATGTTATAGTAGTTCTTATGCTCCTGAAATGGGGCTTGAAGTTCAAGAATGGCAATTGAACTTGGTCTCAGCACTTGGACTTGTGGCATTTGGCATGACTCACCCTTGAAAATCTGACTACAGATCTCTTTGATCAAGCTGGATGCGTACACGGCTCCGGAGAAGGACAACAGACGACCACATGAACACTTCTGTGATAGATTCTCCACTCTTTACCCTCAGGAGAAATTCAATCCAGAAGCAAAGATGAAAGGTTGCTTAACATTCTTGGGGTTTGCATGTTTTTTTAAGACTCAGAAAAGACTCAGCTTTTTTCATAAGCAGACAGAGAAAATCTGGAGGGGGGAGCACAGGCCTTAATTCCAGAAACTCCAGACATGAGAGATATTCATCGCACAGCATTCATTGCAAGAGATCTCCAGCACTTAATAGACGCCTCTAGAGGCTGTGAATTTCAAACCTTGGTCAGTTTAACAATAAATAGGTAGTTTCACCAATATTTTGAAATATCAAGTATGTCTCAAGAAACTTACCTCATAAGCACAGTAAATATTTAAGTTTACAGAAGTCGGAATAGAACTCACGTGCTAAATAAAATGAAACCACTCTGAGTTGTAAAATGTTACAATATTTGAACATACCTATCCTAATAACCAGGGAAGAAATGGTATGACATCACCTTCTACTGGATTTTAAAGTAAAATATTAGTGCTCTGGCACAACTAAATCTTATTTTCCTACTTTGAAAAACTAGTGCCTACACTGTGTAGCAAACACACCATACCTGCCCAAATGCTTCCTGACTTCAATGAGTTATTCAGACAGGCTGCTCTGGATGTTTTGTCATCAAGCCTTGTACAATGATCTCATTTTCTCAGACACAGCATATTAAAAGAGTGTCATCATACTCTTACTCACATGCAAGTACCTGAAGACACCTGTCCCTTACACTTCCTCAAAAGCAACTCTTTTTCCACTGGTGTCCAAGAACAAATTTACCTTTACTGGCAAAAGTAGCTTTCTTTCTGCAGTCTTTTCTAGATGTGATCTCATAACTTACTAGTATTTTTTGCATGCCTTTTTTTCCATTGCAGATTCTTCTGCAAGTGTAATGTACGGTGCTCCATGCAGTACGTCGCTATCATGTTAAATGAATTATTTTCAGAGACTTGAGGCATATGCTAAGCACCACTTTCTCTAGTACAAATACATGTTACCTAGCTACTTTTTTTTTAATTTACTAACAGAATTAGGGAAGCAAAATAACTTTTATTAGCAATTTAAGAAAATCCAACAACATTGAGTCCCAAGCGTTCATACTTTCTATGCCCAGCTTACTCATAGAATGAATGAGAACATCACAAACACACATATGAGTGTAGCAAAGGCCACAGCACTGCACGTGCAAATAATCTGCCATTAATTTGAAGCATTTCTGCCAATTCCATTGTCAGTGTGTATGCTGGAGTGTGGTCTTCAGTGTCCTGTTCACTGCTGACATTAATGAGCCTCCTCCAGCCTTTCAGTGTTCATCTAGATCTTTTTGCTGACACCTCACTTTCTGCTTTTCAATGGTAATTTGTAACCCTGCCTGTTCCAGCCATGCACTTGTTGTGTTCTCCCCTCTGCCTCTTCCCCTCCGCCATCGTCTGATTGCCTTTCTAGGTACAGACATTTTAAAGAACTGACTGGACTCACTGTATTGATTTAGCCTTTATACTCCAGCCTCTGTATTAATACCTGCATCTCTATAACCCATAAAGCCATTCCCATATTTTGGGTTTCTGCCACAGCTTTGGTCAAGACCTAGTTGCTGGCCCTACAGCTCTTGGAAGTGAGCCCTATCTGATTTGATACACTTTTGCTGAAATTCCTATTGCTCTTGCTTCATGGATCTAGGAGAATAATAATAAACACTAGATGCATTTTCCTTCCATTTCTCATCTTACTCAGGCATCAGCCTCAGTTTCTCAGAACATAACTCAGGATACTGAAGTCATCTGGTATCTTCTTCTGAGCTATGGAGTCTTCCAGGATCTGCTCAGCTGCAATTTGCACAGGATCTGTAACTAACCTTCTGAAATCCTTTTCTCCCATAAGGTGCCCCTCTGCTTCCCACTTTTTTTTTTGTTCCGTGCATCCTGAGTGTCTTGAGTTTGCCTTTATCTGTTTTCCCTAAGGATACCTTACCTCCTATTTTTTATGCTGGGCAACATTTTTCTGCTGCTGCAAACTGGTGAGAATCACTTCAGTTAATCTCTTCAGTACACTCATCTGGGTAGGCTTGACTCTTGCAGGCTTTTTATAACCTGGTAGGGAAATGCTGCAGCTTCTTCCACCCCGGTGATGTATGCAGCTTTTGAAAGTCTGGAAGAATACAGCGTGTCCGTGTCACCATGTAGAACTTGTAGTTTCTGTGTGCACAGCAGACTCCAAATTACCACTAGAGTGCAGGGAGCTGCTTATCTAACACAAAAACTTCACAGGAAACGTTTCTCTTTACTTCTCAGGATTTCTGCCTGGCCTTACACTCTTAATACTGCTGTCTCAGTGACATCATTGCACAAATCTTGATGGAAATGTAGGTTAAATGAGTTAATGGGTGTTTAGTGAACTCTTATGGCAAACAAAATAGTCTGCATCCCTTTGAAATGTGCCCTCCTGAAATACTACAATTGCTATGCAAATCAGCAATGTCTTATTCACTCCTTACCCTGTTTTCTGTCTTCTGCATTTTACATCATCTGTACAGAGGGAAACTTACTATTTTTCTGTATTTTTGAAGCATCTCCTGCTTTGAGATTCTCAGCCATGTCTGAAGCATCAAAGCAATAGGAACACAAATATATTATTATAAAGTTGGAGGTGGGTAATTTATCTTAATAAAGGGATTCTTTTTTGTATCAAATAAGCTTTGAAAGGAGAATTGGGATCACTTTTCTGCATAAAATTGGATGGGAGAACACCTGTATATTTATAATCTGTCTATAAATTAATATTTTCATGGAAATTATGTTTTCTGTGATTAAGAAGACTTGTCTCACTGACAGGTCTACTACCACACTAGAGCAGTCATGGAGGATGTGTCCTGTGATACTGACTATAGGTATAAATAGATTTGTATTCACAAAGCATGAGCAGGCACTTTTTGAGTTAGAGGGGTGTAAATAATGTCCTAGAGTCTATGCTATTGTCACCTTGGTGTTTGCAGACAATCAGACTAAACTGGAACCTATTTTTACAATAAGAGAGCATCTATTAGATATGCTTTATAGCCTAGTAGAAAAAAAATCCCCAAAGTTTCAAAAGCATACTTTTGGACAATTAAGTAACTCCAGCAACAGCACAAATGGAACAATTCAACAGAAACTGCAAAATGGTCTACCTTAGTGCATTTCCTCACCAGACTCTTATAGTAAGCACATCTCCCAGGAGCAAGAGAGAAGAGACAGGCAATGGATGTACATCCATGATGCTCATCAGATTAAAACATTGGAGACAACTATTGCTGACCTTATGGATAATCCTGAGGGAGCTGGAAGTGTTCATCTCTTCCTTGAATCTTAGAAGGTCAAAAATTGTTACTCATCTTTCAAGAACAATTGCTTCTTCAGGAAGGTTCAGATAGCAAAAGCCATCATTACTGCTAAATGTCATGAAGTTCTTCAAGGCAAAATGTCAACAGCATCATTCTTTTTTGTGAAGAATGAATTTTGTGTTACTTGCCTTTGTCTTATTCCGCTTCTTGCTATCATACTAATGTAGCATCTGTTTCCTCAGTTGACATATAATGTATGGGGAATGTAGATTATATTATATTTTATCAGTCTTTGTCTGATATTAGCAAAAAGAGTTTGACTGGTGTGGTGCTTAATTAACACTGCAGTGAGTTCTGCAGTGTGATTCGTAAATCTTTGAAATTACAGAATAAAGATTGAGAATGAGTGTTTGTCAATATAATATTTTTTAGTACTTTCTGATGGCAGAAAAAGTGAGTTTTCACTTCCCTTTCAAATACAACCAGTTTTTCATAGTGCAAACTATTAAATCTGCTCTTTTATAACTTCTGTGGCAGTTTCATAACAGTACTTCTGCTCTGTTTTTCTTCTTGATTCCTGCTCAAACTCAGGGCAGTGCCTGAAGTGTCTGCTCAGTGAAGCTAATAGTGATCGGTGTGCTCTTTCTCTTTTGCCACTTGTTACAGCTATCTCTGGCTTCAGAAGAGCTGTGTTTGGGCAGGGAGTAACGAGTGCTGGGAGTAAGTCAAGTGCTAGTTCCTCACTGAAATCACATGATGGCAAATCTGGGAATTCCTGGCTCATTTATGAGTGTGCACAGGATACAATGTCACTCTCTCCCCATCCAGAGATGCTTACTACAAAGAACTGAGCTGAACTCCGTAGCGACAAGGTCATTTACCCAAATAAACTCTTTCTTCAGAAAACACCAGGCATCTTGCAGCTCCCTCAGCTGAACCAAGTCTCTTTTTCTTTTAACATCTTTTTTTTTAAACATTTTTTAACTTTTTTTTTTTTAATTTCATTTCAGAGATTTTTATTTTCAAACAAAGGAACTGCTTCAGGAATTCTTCAAAAGAGCAGGTAAAAAGCAACTTTTCTACAAGAAATGTTTTCTAGAATAGCTTGTTGTAATTCAGTTATCTTGAGAGGATGAGTTTTAATATATGCAATAAAATATTACATATTAGAAGTTAGTCAAACTTTGCAAAAGTGCAGGATCTCTCAGCAGTATTTATGCGTACCTGAGCATTCAGCTTTTTAAAACATCAGTGAGACACATTGAGTATATGTTACAGTGTTCAATGGTTCTTTTAGTTACATTTCCTTTTACCTTTACATTGTCTCAAACATTAACCTTTCCCAGAATATTTAATATTTAAAAGATTGTTTTAATTTAGATTGTAGATTCTTTCGGGACTCAAACTTACCTGTATTTTTAATTGATATTTTTTTGCCTGTCCTGTTTAATATATGTGCAAGGGAAGTGTTTCAGGCTTATTTTGGGGGCTAGATAATTCTGTAAAATATGAACCTTCATGTTTAAAAAGTGTGTTTAGGTCTCTGTGTTGAGATAAAACATCAGTGTTGTGGAGTGAATTCCTGTCTGAAGTAAAATGATTTAATAAAAAATGAATGCAGCAGGTATAAACTCCTATTCCTTTTCAACAACTTTACTCATGTTGGCTGTATTTGTAACAGGCTGTTGTGATTTTTCCAGTCATCTTGCTGGAGCAGTCTGCCAACAGGAGAGCAGTCGCAGACCAACAATGGACTTGTCTGTTGGGCTCAGCCCTGCATTTGCGGCAGGTCTAAGAGAGTGAAACTGTCTCACCACTTCCCAAGAGCATGAAATTTTACAGATTAGGTGTGAACATTTGGTTTTCAATGAAACTTAAGGCAAGAAGTTGGAGGATTAGTCATTTAAATGTTGCTATATATTTTTTATGGGGAATATTCATATGTATATTTTTGAGGATAAAATCTATTACATATAGATGTAATACAGATGTTGAAGAGCTGCAGCTTTCAAGAGGTATGGTTCAGCTGAAGTGTAGGGATATTTTTGTGCTTCTTAATATAGTCAGAGGTGGAAACCAGACTGTTATTTGCTACCTGAACTCTCACAAAAACCAGCTGGTCTTCTTATATGCTGCCATCAGAATTCCTGATAGTTTCACAGGGGGAACTCCTGAATTGCTGCCAAAATCTTAGCTTTCAATGCAGATCTTGATCTATCAGTAGGAGGCTAATTTGGACCTCATCAGTTCTCTCCTGAAGCATCCATATGCTTTGCTCTAGAGTTGAGCTGGTCACCATGAGTTAGCCTTAAACATCACAGGAACAAAGAAGGGAAACCATGGATGACAGAGTTACTGAAATTTAGAGCTGAACAGATCCTGGTGAGTTAATGAGAAGAATTGTCTGGGTTATGGGCTTTTCCTACAGCTAAATCTAGGAGGAGAAATGGTTCCTCACCACCAGCCTTTAGGGATGATGTTTGAGCAGAAAAAGAGGAAAAGAAGGAAAACATAGGCTTGTGGCCATGTGAAACTGTTGAGAAACAGAAAGAGAAGAGCAGAGTGTTAGTCTAAGGGATGTGCCTACGATTTTCCCTTGAGAAGGTGTGTTAAAATAAGCTATAGCCTACTAGGAGAACTGAGAAATTTAAACTTTTGCTCTCTTTTTCATTAATAGAGAAATAACATACAAAAGGGATAAAATGTATCACATAAGAAGAGCCTTGTTAGTCCGAGACAATGCAACAATTATTTCTACACAGTTTCCCAATAACAGTAGCTGTAGAAATACTGAGAAAAAGCCTCCACAATATAATGAATTTTTTTTTTCTTTCAGTGACTGGGTGCTCTTGCCAAATCCCATTTTCCCCTGAGGATTAACTTTGAACTGCCAATTAAAAGTTATTGCTAAATCCTGTTACAGCAGAAAGCCTTCAGGTTATTATTGTTAAGATTTGGCTGTCGTCTCTCTCACAGAATAGATTAAACTGCTGGGGTTTTGGTAAATTACTTCTGTAGAATAGCTACATAGCCATTATATGTTTTAGGGGAAGGGTAGCAACTGTATTCAGTTAGGGTTATTTTATTCAATTAAAAAAAAAAGGGAAAAAAAAGTGAAATAGAGACAAGAGCAAATATTACCAGATTGTGTTAATAGTGCAATAAAGTTTGCCTATTTGATACAGTGATGACCTGGTTTCTTCTTCAAGAGCGTTACAAAACCCCATCAGCCTGTCCTACTTACAAAAGAAAATTACTTAAGTTTGTGTATCAAAGGTTGGATGACTTTTCCTACAATTTTTGGGCAAAGAGCCAGAATACTGCAACAATCCTACTATTTTCCGACAGGCATACACTGTGTGTGTCACTGCTTTGAGCAGGGACAAATCGAGCATTATCTCAGAAACCACCATGTGGTAATGGTTGGCAGATGTTTGCTTTTTTAATGTGGTCACTGTAGGATCATCATCAGCTCTAAAATCTGTGTGTCCAGCTAGGAACAGATCAAACAGGAAAGAGAAATGAACCCACTGATATTTCAATTTGGCAAAGAGAAGAAAGAAAACAGTCTGTGTCCATTAGAAAAGCTGTATAGAGCTGCCAAAACCATCCATTCACTTTAAGTGCAAGGTTCTGCAACTGGGCCAGGCAATCCCAACCACAACTATAGGCTGAGTGGAGAGTGGATTCAGAGCAGCCCTGAGGAGAAGGACTTGGGGGTGTTGGTTGATGAGAAGCTCAACATGACCCAGCAGTGTGTGTTTCTGCTGTGCAGAAGCACAGAAAGCCAACTGTATGCTGGGCTGCATTGAAAGGAGTGTGATTCTTCCCCTCTTTTTGTTCTTGTGAGACCCCATCTGGAGTACTGCATTCAGCTCTGGGCCCCCAACCTAAGAAAGAGAGACCTGGGGAGGAGGGCCACAAGGATGATCAGGGGACTGGAGCACCTCCCATACGAAGACAGACTGAGAAAGTTCGGAGTGTTCAGGCTGGAGAAGAGAAGGCTCTGGGGAGACCTTAGAGCAGCTTCCAGTGCCTAGAGGGGCCTATAAGAAATCTGGAGAGGGACTTTTTACAAGGACATGTAGGGATAGGACAAGGAGCAATTGCTTTAAACCAAAAGAGAGTAGATTCAGCTTAAATATTAGGAAGAAGTTCTTTACTGTGAGGGTGGTGAGGCGCTGGCACAGGATGCGCAGAGAAACTGGCTGCTCCATCCCTAGCAGTGTTCAAAGCCAGGTTGAATGGGGCTTTGAGCAACCTAGTGTAGTGGTTACACGTATCCTTACAATTATTAGTTTAATTTGGCATAGAAAATCAATCTGCTAAATATCTGTTTTAATTACATAAACCATCTTAGCATGATAAGCCTTATAACTTGCAATTTCAAAATTGACTAGAGCATTGATTATTCTTTTTCAAGAGGCTGGCCTATGATTTCTCTGGTTGCTTCACAAAAAGGGACAGCAGGGTTTTTCTGTTTGTTTCACTGGTTATTTATTTTATTTTATTTTATTTTATTTTATTTTATTTTATTTTATTTTATTTTATTTTATTTTATTTTATTTTATTT
>JANHGB010044803.1:0-28852 GCA_026283785.1 Coracopsis vasa
GGAGAAGCCAGAATCCAGAGACGAATCAGCATAAAAAAGGCACTTGATACAAAGGTACCTTTGCTGTGTTCCCTGCTTCCTTTCTTTCCCTGTGCCAGTGAGGTTTGATGAGGGACTCTGGCTAGCCAATGAATGATGACAACTAATGAATGAAGACAACACATTAGGCTTGGGATTTGCCTCTTTTGCGTATTCTATTCCTATAGCTTTTCCACTCTTTAGAAGTGTTCTGGCTATGATGATAACTTCACGAATGGCCTCCCTTGTTGTTTGTAACACTTATCTTTATCATAGGACAAATAGGTCATAGTGCTATATGTCAAACTGCTTATAAACTACATGCTTTTTGAAGTAGCAGAATTTATTTTGGACCCATGTAATTGAAAATGCTATGTATAGAGCTCTTAAAAACAGAAGACATGCATAACAAGCAGAGGAGGCTTTGTTCTGATCTGTTTCACCAACCAGGTTTGGTAATGAACAGACTTGTATTAAATTAAGACAGTGTATCAGAATTTCCCTTCCACTTCAGGTATGACTAGTTAGTTCTCTCTTCTAGGGAAGTCAGGGGAAGAACAGTGTCTGACTCAATTAACTAGAATTCAGCTGAACCATGGGCCACAGTCTCAGTAAGAACACTGAGACTTTCTTACTCTTACTCTGATTTTGACCATTCGTGGTTAAAAAGGATCACTGGCAGATTGTGACTGTTTTCAAACGTAGTGATAGGTCTGAAGTCTGCCATTAATCAGATGATCACAGACAAAACTCTGTTGCCTACCAATGCAGACAGTGTTGATAAATGCACTGTCTAGAACCCACAGTTCCTTACCTGTGATTAGCACCAGAGATCATAAAAGCCAGTTCTCTAACTTGTTATTGTTCACTTGCCTGTCTTCACGTGATGTATTGCTTTAATATAAAATAGTTCCATACTAATTCTGAGCCATTTCTTGGTTTTATATGATCTTACTTGTTTTGTTTAGATTGGCAGGTACAAAGCCCCTTTCCACCAGCTAAGAATATCTTATGGTACTAATAAAGGGAAGAATTACACTGAAGAGGAAGATCGCTTTCTAATCTGTATGCTTCACAAGCTAGGATTTGATAAAGAAAATGTCTATGATGAATTAAGACAGTGCATCCGGAACTCCCCACAGTTCAGATTTGACTGGTTTCTCAAGTCCAGAACTGCAATGGTAAGTATTAATCTGTTCTACTTTTTGCTCATGAATGCCTGTGACCACACAGTTATGCACCAGCCTATTTAAATAGCTTCTGAAACACAGAGGTATGTGCACGTGTACAATACATTATATTCTTACGGACTTCTCAACAACTGTAGTGGATGGCAAATGCAGTAAACTAAAAAGTCTTATGGGAAGATCACTATAAAATCCCAAGGCACAGTTTTTCAAAATGAGCCTGAATTTGAGTTAAAATACAAACATGTTTTAAAAAGCAAACATCTGCATCAAAGCCATTCCTGTAAAGCCAGTCAAGAACAAACGCAAAATATTTTATTCCCTTTTCACTCTGCCAAGATATAGCAAAAAGTGACCTACTTACAGGCATTTCTAATAGTATACTACGATTTCTACCTTAAGTGGCTGCCTAATGTAGTGACTGAATATGTTGTGCAATTTAGGAGCTGCAAAGGAGATGCAATACTTTAATCACCCTGATTGAAAGAGAAAACATGGAACTGGAAGAAAAGGAAAAGGCAGAAAAGAAGAAACGTGGACCAAAACCATCTTCGGTAGGATTTAAAAAGGCATTTCAGCTCATTTGAAGACAGGGCATTTTTCCAGTTGTTCGAGACAGCAACCAAAAACCTTCTAATGCAGTATTAAGAGCTGGATTAGCTAGTACAGTCATGGATGTCAAATAAAGGAAAATAAGTTTAGGTTTTAAATTGTAGTTTGCGTGCCTTGGAGCAGATAAACCTGTTATGTTTTGGATCACTGACTTGGTACACTGCATAGGTTTACCCTGGTAAAATAACCCTGAGATTTATTTGGCCTTTTGATTAATTTTTATCCCTAAAGAAATAGTGTTTACCACTAAGGGATACACAGGCAGTACACACCATTCCTTCTTCTTTGGGAATACCAGGTGTTTCCATGCAGACTCTGCTCTCTGCCATCACCTTCCTTGTATGAGGGTTGGTCATGAAATGGGCTTTTAGAGCTAGATTTGGGAAAACAGCTCGTATGCTTAACTGCTCTCTTTGCTGACTAAATTCAAAATGTTGCTAAATACACAAAAGAAATATCAACTTTCTTTACCCATTTCTTGCTGGATTTGTTCAGGTAGTTGTAACGTAGAGCTGCTGTATAAAAAACTTAGAAGCACAACTGATGTTGCAGATGTGCAGAAATGAGTGAAGAGTGGTGGATTAATAAGTTTCTTAGAACTGTTTACAGACTATTTAAGCAGGTATTTAGAAATAGCATTTCATAAATGGGAAGCTTTATAACAGCCTTATTTCCTTCTGTATACTTTTTGCCTGTATGAAATCACACTCTTCCAGAACTGGAAGAATACAAAACAACAGCTATCCTGATGAGGATGTGCATGTTTGCTGTATTACATCATTTGTAATTTATCACTTTTTAAAGCTGCCAGGGTGTAAATCATCTCCATCTGCTTTGACTAAAAAGGCATTGCTTGCTTACAATCCTTTTGTATCACAATAACTTATTAAAATCTTTCTTACCTTCCAGGCACAGAAACGCAAAATGGATGGTACTCCTGATGGTCGTGGAAGAAAAAAGAAGCTAAAGCTGTGAATGCAGAATTTTTATAATCACTAAATTTAAAAAGTAGTTCTTTAATTTACGGGTCTTCATAAGATGTACTGTATAATGCTCAACTATTATGTCATTAAAGGACATCGGGTTCATCTGTTTACTGAACTAGAAACATAGTACTTAATGTAGTTTCACTTTTTTAAATGCAACAGCTGTGCTGAATTTTTTTTACCATTAACACTTGAAGTAATAAAATAGGCTTCATTTATTAATAAGGCTTCACGTGGCTTTTTTTTCATTAATGTTTCCACTTGAATACCCATTTAATCATCCCCAATTTTTTTATCTCTTAGGGTGTGGTGAACACTCCATCATGATCAACAGAAACATTTAATTGGGGGTTTGTGTCATGAGCCACCACCTGTCAAACCCCATTTCTGGAAATTCTGTGTCTCTGAACTTACTTACCTTTCTGCAGTGAAATTAAATTCAGTATACTCTGTTCTTTGATATTACCTCAAGAACTAATAAGCAACATAACATACATACAGATTGGAATAAACAGTAATGTTTTCTGCTTAAAAGCCGTGATAGAAGAAAGGTAAGTCAGTCACACTGAGGTTTGTACTTAACCAGAATGACCGAAGAATGGTAGAACTGTTTTTATTGGCAAACAGCAACAAGTCAGAACAGAAAACATAACAAAATGTAAGCCAACCCCTTGTCGTGGTTTAAGCCTCCTGAACTCAGGACACCTCTTTCTCTTAAATGACTGAGGTAAAGTGTTTGTTGGTTACTGTGAAAAGAGCTGAGGCTGACTAGTCACTGCCTGGCAAGTCACACTGTTCACAGCTGCACAAACAGTACAGGGCGTGAGCGTTTCCTGTGCCACCCATTCTTTTTTAGGTATCTAGCACATAAAGGCTGAGATGAAATCCTGTGTTTCCCAATACCATCACCTAATGGAGCGTAACTGTGGAATTTACTAGGGGAAAAAAAAAAAACACACACAAAAAAAACAAAACCAAACAACACAAAAGCACAAAAACCCCCAACAGGCTAAATGCTCAGTTTGCAGTGAGTAACCTTCGTTCAATTTTGGCCTGTTGGAGAACACATATCAAAAGGCATCACTGTTGTGTAAACAGGGAGAAATGCATCCCTATAAAAAGCAGCTTTTTAGAGCTTCAGCACTTAAGCAAAACTAAACCTAAAGAAAAAGCTGAAAATTCATTCACCCATATAGACTGCAGGCACAGCAGTACAGTCCTGATTAGTATATTAGATGAGTTTCTATTTCAGGTGACAGTCACAGATACCAGCTGAAAACAGGTTGCTAACCACACTTTGCCCTTCAGAAAGACAAAAGAACTTGGTACATACAGCAGAGTTAATAGCCAGTCCACAACACTTTACAAATTGAATTGTCAGCAGCCCTAGAAGAAATCGGTTTAAGTAAGTGCTTACACTTAGTGTACCCAAACCAAAAATGCTGCAATGCTGAAGCCTTCCTTTAAAAGCATCCCTTTTTACTAAAAAAAAAAAACCCAAAACACACCACCACCATCAAAAACCCAAACCAAGCCATGATCATTTGTTTACAACTAGCCTAAATAAAAACCTTGAAGCAGAAGGGAAAGCTTTATTACATAGTTAAGCAGCACTTCATTTGTGCTAGCAATTCTCAAGTGCCAGCATGCAGAAAGCAAAAGGAACTAAGCCTTCATCTCTCAAATGGCATCCTACTAGCTATACAAAATCTGGTTTCTTCTAAGTATTAAAAAAGAAGTAAAAAATTACTTGCTTTAGCTGTCACAAGTGATTCCCCAGTGCCATTTGTCAAAACAAGCTGCCTTTAGAAGTACTTGCCTGTATTTTGTTGCTCTAATCAAGCAGAGGAAGGTCGTCAATTATCTGTGTAGCAGGGGAATTGGTATTATCCTGGAGTACTAGAATCTGGTTAAGGATGCTTGACAGCACTAAGGTCAGCCAGCACCTAAACAATAACATACTATTTTTCTAGTGTGGCTTTACAATAGAGTTCTAATTCTCATTGATCACATGTAATGCTCTCCTTACAGGTAACCATAATTACAGCCTTACCTGTGTGTCTCCTGTCCATATGTCTGAGGTTCTCATTAAAATTTAAGACAAAACTTGATACTACTCATTTAACAGAACACTGTCATCTACTACTTAGCTTCTATTCTCATACTACCTTCTTTCCCTTTCAATAATTATTACAAAAACAACAACAAACCAAAAACAGTTGCATGAAAGCTAGATACTGTACATGTAATCAAAACCAGCATCCAAGCACCAACCTTCCATGATGGATATAAGGCATATTCACAGCTGCATGTTCAAAACATGGTTTAAAAACTAGGTTTAAAAATGAAACCAACACAAAACCAAAACCAATCAAGAATAAAGCATCAACTCCCAGTCAGGGAGTATTAGTTTGAATTCTGTAAATTAAAGTCACTCCCACAGGAGCCTTTGCTAACTCCAATTCTGTCAGAAATACCTGCCCATGACAAATACTTGAACCAGCACTAGAACCAGAGCAGTCAAATGTCTGCGTGAAGAAATCGGGCAAGAGCTAGATTTGAGAGTCTGCTTCTTGGTGAAGTTACATGATACAAGACAAGCACCCAAGAAATTTGCTACACTTTGGACCTGTCACTGCTGCTGGAGTGGTTGATGGGTGCTTTGCTTTTCCAAGCAGAGGAACAAGCAGAGCACTGTTTGCTTCAACAAGAACAGAGTTAGGATCACCATGCAGAGCAGGAGCAGCAGTCCTGCCACGCCTCCAGTAACAGGCACACCACAGTTTCCAGAGTCCCTGCTTGTCATTTCCAGAGTGGGCCTGTGGTGGGGTGTGTCAACCGGGATCACATCTTTTTCTGGATGAAGACAGCTTTGTCAGAACAATCGAGTGCAATATACTGGATATTTGTGCCCCTGTTCTTATTTGCTCAAATGTCTTGCATGAAGACCACAGTGTCTGGGTTGGCTCTTCTGCTGCGTTCAAAGGCTGTAGTGCCAACGTTTCCTTTAGCAGAGGACAACATGTGGCAGTAGTCAAAGACTTCTTTTGCCATTGTGCCTGTGTGCATTCTCCTTTGATTGGACTGTGTAGATAGTGTGAATGTACCATTCTCAGCCAGCTGCCACCTTAAAAAAACCCCACCAAGCCAGAACCACCCCCTCATGCACATTTACTATATGCTGGGAAACACCAAGCCTCAGGTTCATCCAGACAGATGCCCCAAGTTTGCTGCCAAATATGTCTAATTAAAGTCAACGGCAGAAATAGGCACATGGAGATAGGATTAATCTTTTCTTAATGCAGACTGCTGAAGCAGGTCAGATAAACTATGTTCTAAGAGAGCCTATTTCTTTCTAGTGTTAATGAAGAAAGGTGACTGTATTTACCTAACAAAACACTGGTCTTAATTTAGGCAAGCACCACCCACTCCAGGAGACCAAAAAAAGACTTCAGGAATTTGAATTAGTTTGACTTAGAGCAGGATGCAGAGTTCTCTCTTCTTATTTCACAAACCAACTATGGGGTTTTTTTTTTCCCAGTTGCAGGAAAATCAAATTAATTTCTTAGTTTTCTCCCTTGTAAAAGGCTCCCTTGGTAAACTAAACCAGTGACTTCTGCTTGCATCCACAGGTGTACATGTCTGTACCAAAAGCAAGGCTGCAGGAGAGTAGCTCAGGGTTACAAAGCAATGCTGTCATTGTTTCTACACTGTTGGGGAGAAGGAGCAAAGCAATTGTGTTGCTCAAGTCTGTCACTAACAATGCCCATGAATACCTCCATGCTCTGGTCTCCATCCTCAGCCATCTAAGCAGGAAAGAATTTTTTGCTATACATATCAGATAATATACCTGGAAGAGTGGAGTGGATAGCAGGCTGAAATCATCAGAACCAGGCTGTTTTGTCAGAGGAAAAGCATCTGTGTGATCAGCTGCTAGTATAGCACAAAACTCCAGGTTTCCAAAGACTCTTGCTTGTGTCTCTGGTGGAGCTTTTTCCTAAAGGAAGTAAGTCTAGTATTTCCAGATTCATATGGAAATCTGGGATCTAAAAATGCCTGCTACCGTAACTCTTCATTTACATACCAGATCTTGAATCTGTACAAGAGGGAGGGTGGGTCAGCCAGACATCCGTATTCCTGATGTCTGGGCTGTACTTGGGCATGTACCCACCAACTTCAGTGCAAAGGAACACCTTCTCAATGGTACAGCTGAAGGAGTCACCAAGATTCTGAACTGGATCCAGCATCAGTTGGCCATAGATTTCAGATCCTAATAAAGCAAATTAACACATTTTACATTATACCAGCCAAATTTAAATTGTTAGATCAAGTTATAACCAACCACTGCTCTTTAAAGTCCTCAGGGCATGAATTATATAGCTTCAAGTCTGCCCTTGGTACATGAGCACACTCTGTTCCATGACTATTACTATTAACTTATCATGGGCTTTAGTCTTATTTTCTGTTACAATTAGCACTGACGTGTGGTTCTTACAGTGCAGTTCATTTTTAAGCAAGCTTTTCCCTTCTCTTCACTAGATGGCAACCCATATTCATGTATAAGAAACTACCCAGCGTGATAGCACGATATCAAGCCAAATAAAGTTCTTAACTGGACGTTTGGGTTTCAGACTGATAACTCAAATAAGGGACCAATTAAACACAAAATTATTTCTGGCCCAATACTGCCATTACCAGGACTTTCCCTGGAACTTGATAACAGCTCCAGTGAGTAAGTACAGAGTGTGAGAGCACCTGGGCCACAACTCCAAAAAAAAAATCAAGAATGATCTGAGCATTTTGGCTGCAGTTACTGTGCACCCAGTTTGTAACTGAGAACCGGCGCATGACCAAGTCGAGGAGCCTCAGGTGTACAAGTATTCAATTCCTGTATTTCTAACTAGAATAATTTCAGACTAGAAATTATTTAGTCCGCTCAAAATGGGGCAGAAAGTTCTATTGTTGGCAGCTTGGAAGCAAAGCAACCAGAGTGAGGGAATACGTGATTATGTAGTAGCTAAGCAACAGTTTTCAAAACTGTGGTTTCAGATCTATGTACCTAAATACTATACCTACCTTTGGAATGCTTTTCCCCTCCAAGCCCATAAACAGAACCAAAGCCTGTTTCAATTACACTAAATTACATCATATTTTAGTGCTTCTGTATTCTTTTCTTCAGTGCAAATACATAGACCACATAGGGGTTATAAAACTAGTAAAATACATACTCAGGTCTTGTTAAAAGTGGTTCTGTTTTAGCTTTCCTAATATGCTGAATGCACAATTGACTTTTTCTTACCTTTACTAAAGGCTACACCAGCGCCTTCTCCAAATCTCTTTGATCCATCAGAGATCCAAGGGTCCTTACTGGACAGCAGAAACATTTAAGTATTTAGACTGAACTCTGTTGCCACTGGGTCACTGACCTGGGGGGAAAAGTGAAATTAAATGATCAAGAAAATGCCTTGGTTGTAGCTTTACAATGATCATTGTACACCACTGCCATAGTAGTGATGTGTGTATCAAACCTTTCAGCAGTACACAGCATTTGTAAGAATCCCTCCTACATACATAAACCTCCTGTTGCGCTTCTCATCGTGACCCATTAAAATACACAATTGTAGTGCTTTATTTCAACTTTGCCAAGTACAATAGCAAAAGTTTATCTTTTTCTTCAGATATAGGACAGCAATGTATCTTCTCAGCAACACTTGCAAAAGTTACTGGGACAACAGGGCTGTGGGCAAGAGGCCAATAAAACCAGATCAAGACTAGGACCTAGCTCAAGACCAACTGATTTCCCCTGCTCTAAATAACAATCCATATATTCAAGCCAATGAGAGCACAGGATCAGAAACCTTGCCTGCCCCTACCAGCACTGTACATGTTCCGCTTGCAACCTAGAAGCTGCCCAGAAAAGTAACTCTGCCAGTAGGCCATGCTTGGAGACCACACTGGAGCTTCCTGCAAGAAGGTTAACTCCTCAGGTGCAGTGGTAGGAGCCTCCCAGTCGCTACTCTCCTGCCTTTCCCACTACAAACACATTGTGGCTGCAGGAGCCCAACACTGCCCAGCATATTTGGATGGAGGAAGCTGGCTCCAGGCCACTGGTCTGTGCCTGCCCCATGAATGTAATGCGTTAGGAGACCCACCACACATGTAATGCCAGGGAGATACAAAGGGGAACAAAAGGTGAACGGCTCTCCAGCACAGAAATAAGGTAAAGAACTAAACAGTCTCACACCATTATTTAATCTTGTTGGCCAAAATAAATCTGGGGATAACAGCCATAAGGATGCAATGATATACACAGAAGTGCAAAATTAACCTAATATGCAGATACCAACACAACCCCAGTTATTTCCTTCCTCATAAAATCATCTTCCTGTGTATCATTAACATCCTGTGTTAAAAGGTGGCAGCATGAAGTCCATTGCTGAAACAGTGTCTTTAAAGTAATATTTCAATTCAACACCCATGAAGTGCTTCCTACTGCTTGATAAAAAGACCTTCTTGGTACAATTTTGTTACATTGAATCTCAATTTTAAAAATCAACCTTAGGACTACATGTTATTTTTGAAAACAACGTCACTTAGAAGTAAAATTCCCTCCCTCTTCAGCCGCTGCCTTCCTGAGGAAAAGCATCCAAGTACTTGGAAATGGGCTGGGAATGGGCTGGACTGTGAAATAAATAAATGGATAAATGATATTTTAATAACTAGAAAAAAATATTTTAGTTTGCTTTTATCTCATGTGACAAGATGAGATCTTGAGCAATCTACAAGAACTTTAGAACTCCTTCTGAACCCCTTTGAAATACTCCCTGATTTTCTCTTGACAATCAGTACTGGATGGCCTATGTCAGACCATCTCTTTCAGGGGTTACAGAACAACTGCCTTGCAGCCTAAATTTGCCTTTGGCTGGTTTTGCCCATCTGGCTTCATAGAAAACCATGTAAGTTCTAAGTAAAATGGTGTACCTGTAAGAACTTGATGTCCGTATCAAATGCAATTGGGTCCCCTGGGTTGCAGATGATGGGAAGGCCAGATTGCTAACAAGGCACAGCAATGCAAAGGATGAAATTCACAGTGTAAGTACCTGAATAATCTCGTACCTGCGAAAAGGTTAGAGAAATCAGTATCTCCACAGGCTCTGAACAGTCACTCTTCCAGCTCACATTGCCCCTGAGGTGAAACCAAATTCCCAGCAGCAACTTAAAACACTTTCATAAACTTGGACATAAACACTTTCATAAACTGTTTACGATCATGGTGCTTTACCTCACACAGGAAGTGTATGCACCAACACTGCCAATGCGCTTCAGCAGCATAGGCAAAGCACTGACACACAGTGCTTCTCTACTCTGTAAAATGAGGACTAATACGGAAGTAGTATCAGGCCTGAGCGGGATTGACCTTGCCATGGTGGTGATAATCAAATATGTCAATGTCCAAATCTAAAATACTAAATCTCTCTGAAGAGAAGATGATTTTGTGAATGCAAGTGTCTCCTTTCCTGCCAGCTCAGCCAGAGCTGAGTAACTGGGCTGAGTCCTTCTCACCAAAGCAGGACACTTTCAAGCAAGCCTCTTCTACCCTCCCAGAGGCACAGGCTTTGGGGCCACAGTAGTTCCCACCGACTTCCATGCTCAGCAGGAGTTAAGCAGCTTTGCCCCATGTGGGGAGAAGATCTAGGTTCTCACAGCTGCAGCAGCAACTCCTGGATCAGAGTTTCCTGGCAATGCCAAGTGAGATAACATTAAGGTGAATTCTTCAAGAGAGTGCTCCAGCATTGGCCTGCTCAGTGAATGGTGCCGGCTAATGCTAGCAGGAGCACAGGTTCAGGCTTCTGGAGTCAAGCTCCAGGGACACTAGGGACTTCTGACTGCTCGTTATGTAATGAAAATACATAACTGTAACCAAATGAGTTGATTCATACTAATTGGATAGTGCTGATGACTGCACAGAGAGCGTGTTAAAAGCTGACATTTCCTTTGCTTTACTAAATTCAAGTCTGAATGCAAACTCACAGCAAAGTCAGAGATAAAATTCTGCTGGTGGAAGGTTGGCTTGCTTTGTAGGAGACTGAGTGCAAATGTGAGGCCAGGGTGGTCAGCAGACACCACCATTGATGCCAGAGATGTTCCTGAAAGAGTTAAAGGGAAACTATAATTTCCCATAATTAATACTGATGCCTGGCATGGTACAAATCAGCACACAAAAGCAAAGAAGCAAGAGAATGGAAAGAAATTAACTTGCACCTCAGAAAAGAAAGTGACTGAGTGACTTATTCTCCCTTCTACACTGAGACAGACCCTTTCCTGTGGTACCTTTCTCCTCTGCCAGGTAGACAGCACTACAAATGCTACAGGTGGACAGCCTGGGTACACACCTGAGTGGGACATCATCAGCTGGTCCTGGAAATGAATCTCTCTTCGGAAGTTCATCACTAGTCGCCCTTCGTCATTGATCTGCCTACTTGTGGGATAGAGGGAGTCTAGGGAGGAAGAAGCCAATGATTTTACCACCAGCATTTCTCAACTGCATTTTTAAAGGAAGGCTCTTCATATTTTTTGTGCATCTGGAGATTTAAAACACTTACCTAAACCCTGGTGCTCCACCTAGATATTAAACCCTGTCACACTGATTGCTCTGAGACAGATCTCCAAACCCACCAACTTCAGGAGAAATGCATTCATTTACGCCTGCTAATGGTTCAATCCATTAAGGCAGATATTCTTTTTCTCCCTTTCGCTGGCGTAAGACCAGACTCATCTGAAGGATACCCACATATGCTGATGCAACACAGTGCAGGCAGGAGAAAGAAAGGGTCTGGGATTTTTTGTCACACAGATACCAAGGTTAAGATACTCCAGTACCTTACGTACTTCAGTAAGGTCCCTTTCTTGGGCACTTCTGCAGAGGGCTATCTATAGTGTTTCTGTTGCCCTGTAACTGTGTACAAATTCATCGCTGGAGTCCATTCTCTCCATGAGAACATCTGTTTTAGAGTTGGGTCTGTGCATTAATTTTATCTAATATTTTATAGATGAAAAGCAGCATGCAATTGAGGGAAGATTCAAAACATCTAGGTTAGTAACATACAGCATTAAAAACCAAACATAACTGTGCTTTGGGGGGGGGTGTTTTAACTAAGGAAGTCAGCATGCTGGTTCTGCTTTTGAGGTTCTCAAAGATGAAAAGCATTGAGCTACTGACCACACTTTCTCATCATCAGAATGTTGACGAAGATGGAATTTAGAAATGACAGTATCTGAAACAGCTCACCTTGGAGCTCTGATGCAGGAGGGCTGCCTATCCCATTTTTCCACAGGATAGCCGTGTCATACACAAAGGTGAGCCTCAGTTCAGACTGCAAATCAAAACGTTTCCAGCCACCAATGGCAGCAGGGGAGTGGAAGACACAGGAGACAGAGAGAGGTACCTGCAGAGTTACATATGACTGCACCACCCCATTTAAGACCTCAAAAACATCGAGCTACCAGGTTACTGCATGCAACCTGAAAAAAAATCACTTCCACTGCCAATCTTGCATTCTCATGAGCTGTACTCTTTAAACCTAGGAAAAAAAATCCTGCATGGAAACATTGTTCATCTGTTACTGACATCACTATTATTTCAGATGCTGCAAACCACCTCACTTGACAGTGTCCCCAGATCTTTGCCAATTTAACATTAACAGGGTTCATGCCTCTCCAAAACGAAATCAAATACATGTATAGAAATTAGTCCTGTAAGTGACACTTTCCTTTACAATAGATTGAACTCTATAGCCTCCTGAAACACAGCAATTTAAAACTATGGTCTGAGTTATGGAGATCTGTCTACAACCAAGCGACTACCAAGCAACCAGAATGGGCAGCCAAGCCCATTAGTAAATAAATCTTCTTTGGCCACAGAGCATCAATTGAGCACCTATGGAACGGGAAAGCATCAAGCTGCTGAGCCAAGGCTATCTAAATGTGGAGTCAGCACACAGGGCCTACAGCCCCCTGTAATTTAAGTGCAACTGCTGTAGGGTGCTTGTGCCTTGGGTTATTTTGCAAGTAAATGCAATCTGCTCTGCGCAGAGGAGACACCTGCCTGCTCTGTGATCAATGTCTGATGTAATTCAAATCAAATACCTGGAACAACAGCCTGTTTTACTCAGGGAAATTATGTAAAATATCATATTTTGGGTAAACTTCTTTTTGCTTGTTTCTTATCACCCAAGCTTCTATTTATAAAATTTCACCTATGTGACAGCTCTGCTTAAAGCCAGAATACTGTAAGTATAAATTAGAGCTTCTAATTAAGACCGTTTTGGGGTTTTTTTTAAAGAACCCTTTTTTTTCCTGCAGCCTTAAAATACATTTCCAGGGTCAGCAACATACTTTACTTCTATAAGACAACAAAACTATAGGGCTTTAGATGATAGCACAAAGTACATACACAGTTTGGAAAAGCTGTTTTGAGTCAAAACCCCAGAGTTTCTAAAATCCAGAGTGGAAGCAACAGCAATGCAGTAAACTGTGCTCCATTACCAGGAAGATTAATCATGGCTGTGCACAGAAATATAGTGCAAATGAACAAATATTTACTTCTAAAAACAGTTATGCTAAGGGAACACATACCAAACTGCCTGCATAGTGACTAAATCCTTCCTCATGCAATCCTTAGTAACAGTTTACATTAGACTCATGCTTCCAAAATCTCCTGTAGAGAGAGGAAGGCACTTCACTGTCACATACCTGCCCATCTGTGCCAATGGAGCCGCTGCAGTACGTCAGCAGTTCAGACATATTGTAGTAACTGTTGAACTCCCAAAGGCAAGCCTTCAGGTTTGAGGTTCTGGTAGAAACACGAGGTTTTGGCAGACCACAGAGTACTGCTGTACTGGTAAGGCGACATTTCTCCAGTCACTTTGGGGTTTTGAGTTTCCTCTGTAACAAACTCATGTTTGGTCTGAATCTCATTATAGTCCAGTAGGTTGGAGCACTTGTGGTGTCCCACATCAGTGCCATCTGGACTGTGTTAGCGCAAAGTTGGATGAGGGGCATGTGAAGATGACTGGCAGCATTCCTAAAACATAAATGTCACATGACCCATTTAACATCTTGAATGGAAAAGCGCAAATGAAGTATTCATTAACTGCTTGTGAACATATTTTTAGAGCTGTAGTCTGGAAACAGGAGCTAGGATACCCAACGTTTCATCCATAAATTAAACTTGCAATTGGCAAGTTGTTCATTAAAAACTGATTATTCATGGTTCTGCCACAGTGCAGCAAACAACTACAGAGACAAACCCATGGGGGTGGAAAAATGCAAAGCAGTGTTCGTTAATTAACACTCACCACTTGATGCTTACCATCCATATGGGGCATTGCGACTGTTAGTCAGATCAGATTGGGATGGTCAGGATCATCTGGACGTGTACAGCGAATTTTAGCTGAGAAAGGTTCTGCTCCTACTGTTCTTGGGATGCGAGGCTGGCAAAGACCTGAGGAAAGGGAAAAGACAGGTTGTGAGATGCCTGCTAAACTGCTGTGTCGGTGTTAAACAGCTTGAAAATGTCTGTCCATAGAGATAGGTCAGAAAGATGCAGAAACATTGACATGCTAGTTAGGCAGTTCCTCACAGCCCTGCCCATGCTGCTTAGTCTAAACCCTAGGGAAAAAAAAGAATTAACTAACATATGAGCATTAATTCCCTCGAACAAAACACCCCGTAGCAGACCTCCATCAGCTGCAAACACTACCCCATCTTTTCCCAATAAAGGCCACCTAACTCCCAGCATTAAAAACTTTCCTTCCTCTCTTTTACTGTATAAATTGGACTTGGCAGCTCCAGACCTGCATCACCTTTGGCATTCACAGCTCAAGCTGCACACTGAAGCTTGCAGCCTGCCTGGAAATATATGGAGTCCAAGGAGATGGATCTGTGCTGGTAAAGAAAACATTGGAGTCCACTTCCCTCATCAGGCTGGTAACACCATCACTCCCACTTGGAGCGCTGACAAGCCAGCGGTAGAGGATCAGGGTATCATTGATGTTTTCCATGGCACAGATGGATCCAGTTTTATCAAAGTCTGAATACTTGGGATTGCATGCCTATGGGTTGGCATTTACGCAAAATGAAGGGGGTTATCTACTCTTCCCTACTCCTGCTCCAGTAAAGCAAACTGCTAAGCATTATTCTATCAGAACCATGCTTATTACCAAAAGTGTATCAGCAAAATAAAACCTTCATGCAGGCATACTTAATAAGAGGGGATATGAATGAATGCCATGTGGCTTTTTTAATTGAAAATAAGAACAAACAAGACCACAAACCCCAGGTAGTAGTGAGTTGCTACAATTCATGTGTCACCTCTGACCATGGAAACCTGGAAAATGACAGTGCTAACTCCATGACCTGTACTCTTATTTGACAACAACAACAAAGTCAGTTCTCCCGAATTCAGACACACTACATGGGAAAATCCCAGAGTGAAACCACTCAAATTAATTAGAAACTGGTAGAAACGTAAAATGAATGGCCTGAGTTCATACATCCCTGGCATAGTGCTGCCAAGTTACAACTGCACCCTTCCCAGCAGTTTGTTGCTGCTCCCCACAACAGAATCAAGCAGGAACGAAGCATGTGTGCCTTTTGCTAGTGCCAAATTCACCTTTCTTTCCTTCCCCCCCACCTCTCAAAATCATGCTTGATCAACAGTTTAGAACACCTGACTTCACACAAGAACAGCAGATGCACAAGTCTGTGTCCCTCTGCCAGCTCCGTCTGGGACAGCAGCCTCCTGCAATGGGACAGATGGCTGATACCGGAGGCTGTTCAGTCAACACTGGTAAAATCTGCTGCTCAGCTGCTCATGGCACAGCTCTACTCACAAAACCCAGGATGCAAACTGTTTCTGGAAAGCTCTGTAAGGCCTAGTCGGGGCCCTTGTTTGGCAGCATTTAGCTTCTCCTCACCTTCCTGCCTGCTTAGCTTTGGGGTTAGAAATCTCTATATTTCTGGCCCATATTCCATGTGTCCAACTCATCCTCTGGAACTGGTTATTAGTTTGACAGCACAGCCCAGCACCAAAGACCTATTTAGATCAGCAAGATGCACTCATTGCAGAAACAGCTGTCACATGTTAGGGGCATTTAGTGACGCTCCCTTGGAAGTTCTCCTTCTGAATTAGGTCAGCAGAAAGACCTCTGTGCCTCTAACACAGTAACAGCCTGCTGCTTTTAGTTGTCATTTTCCAGAATTGAATACTTTCTCAATGTTTCAAAGCACAGAACGAGTAAGCTGGACAAAAGCACGTAGAAACAAGCTGTATCATTACACACACAACAGGATAGCCAATTGCAGGGTGCTTTTAGCAGTATCATCATACATCAGAAGCGAGACAACCTGGGGCACAGCTGGAGATGTCACATCTGCAATGCTGTCCATTTCTTCAATGCATGCAGTGGCCTTGCTGAATTGAGAGAGACAAAAGATTGTGTATACTGCTGACAATAAGGATTGGAAGGAGAAGTAGAAGTAATGCCTGCAATTTAATTTCTGCCAGCAAGCTCATTTTGGTTTAATTCAGGATTCTTTGATAAAATGATGACTTGTATTAAGGAAGATTCACTCTTCAGAGGTTTTTACAGATTTTCCATTTAAAACCTGTTCACCAGAAACTAGCTGAAAATTAAGGAAGAAGGAATTCTTCAAACATTAGGAAAAATAAATAAAAATATTCCAATTTTTCTTAACCCCCCCCCTCTAAAAAACCAACAAAACACAACAAAAAACAAACCATCCTTGATACACAGTCAAACACACAACCAGTTCCTCACCTGTTCCTCACCTTCAGCTTGGCAGGAGGAGGAAATAGGATGAGAAATCTCATGGTCCAGCTAAAACCTGGGAGATTGCTTACCAATAACTCACTCAAAACACACTCAACTTGGGAAAAATAATTTAATTTATTGCTAATTAAAGTAGATTTGGGTAGTAAGAAACAAAAGAAAACATTAAAACATTATGTTTCCTCCTCATCTTCTTATTTGCCTGAACTTCACTCCTGACTTATTTATCCCCTTAAAACCTTGCCAAAAGGATAAGATACAAAAACAAACCCCAAAACTCTCCTAAACTAATTCCAGACAGTATGCAGTAGCTTCAGCCTACACATCAATTCTATCTCACTTGACAGCCACTTTAAGCTTTTACCAGCTTAAGTATAAAGACTGTGTTAACTTTAGGGCTTCTGTTTTTAAAATAGCGGCCTATGTCCACAGACCTCCTACCATGGGAATGGGAAAGAAGGCCTCATGGAGCTGTACTTGAGCCCACGAAGTGGTGCAGAGCACTGGTCAAAGCATCACAGCATGGCTTGGCTTCTTGCTTTCTTTTTTTACATTTATAAGTCTTCTGATACTTTCTGCCACCAGTACCAAAACAGGTTTCTACAGGCCAGCTAATGCACTATGCTTTTATGAGATGTGTACCAGTAACTTGGAAAGAATGAGAGTGCTTTCCACTGCCAAACACTCTGTTAAGTATATAGTAGTTCATACATAAAATTTGTAATTAAAGGCTTCTAGACGTTGTTCAAAGTGTGTGGATTTACAGCTATACCTGTATTTAGACAGGCATGCACCAAACTGACCACAGGAGCAGGAATAGCAGGCTCTCATGCATGCTGTGAGTACATGGGGTTTTAGATGTTTTTATACAAACAAACAATCGTTACAAATGGCAACTTTTGTTGTCAACAGTGGTTACCTGTGTCTCTGCTACCCTGTTCTCATCAGCTTTCAGGTGGACAGTAAACATTTCTCTCTCTTATACCATCGCACAGAATCTCTACCTCAACAGAATGCTCAGTTTCTCCTTCTCTGAATTTCCATATGTGATTAAAAATAGCCCATCAAATTAATGCAAAATCAAGAGGAAAAGATTGTTTTGTCAATTGTGTTCAAGTAACGTGTTCCACTGCAATAACATGGCTTTGCTCCAAGTGTAGTAGTCTGAGCTGTTAGTATCTGTTCTTCAGCACAATTACCAAGTAAAACTAACCCACTTTTGCTGGGCAGAAAAAATACATACAAGCCAATATTGGTAACTTGTTGGAAAACTTAAAATAATATCTAAGCATAGTATCCTGCCATGATTTTGTGCCAAGCAAACTAGCTCTCTTCCAAATAACTCCTGGACACAATTCAGAATTAGTGCAAACTAGGGAGGCAGTTTGCATGCAGAGATCTTAATTCAGTGGCAAAGTTCAACAGAGTGAGTGGCATGGCAAGGAATGGTCCCAGATACATTATTATGCCAGTATGGGTAAGCCTCAGGCTCCATTTGCAGTGCATATTTAAGCAGGATCCAAAACACCTGCACTTTGAGCTGAGAAGTCTACATACTTCGATTAGGTTTTTAGGAGACATGTTCATCTACACGAAATCCCAAGACAAGAACGATCTATTACAAATAGGCTCCTGTGGTCCTTCATCCAGGAACCAAGTGGGGACTGTTATTTCTTGCTAAAAGTCAGGAGGAAGTGGTACCCATTTCTGACACCAGCTCAGTCAATAGCAAAAACACGCAAGAAATGAAAGACCTTGTTTGCTCATTTTACTTTAATTGTATTCAGGGTCATACCTCCCTGGGAGACACTGAAGAAAAGTTACTCCCCTAGGGAGTCTGCATAACTACCATGCTACAAACTGCTCTTGTGAGAGTGACACTCCATCAAAACCATGTCACTACAAAGAAAGCAAACCAAAATGCAGTGGGTCACAGAAAGAGAACATGGGTTTGTAACTTTGAAGTTGGAGTCCCTCCTGGGAGATCGGGGACCTGGGTGCCAGCTCCCAAGAATGGGCTTTTCTATGAAAAGTATCCCACCCCTCCTTACTGTAGGTCCTTAGGGCAGATCTCTCTTCCATACTGCAGGATGTTGAAAGCAGAATAAACTAGACAACTGCACTAAAATAAGAGAACCAGAAATTTCAGCCTATTCCTGTATCATCTTAAGTTATTATAACAATATCCCAACCCTCTTGCCACCCCAGGGGACCTGAAGGAAAAAGCATAAGAACCAATTTTTGCTCAAACACATAACTGGGGTAGATAACAACCTAAGCTAGGTTGAAATTTCATTTGTATGAAGAAATCAGGAGTTTGCATTCCAGGTTAGGGAATTCAAAGTAGCCCAGAGCAAGCAGGGTCTCATGTCCAATCCAATGCTAATACAGTCACCAAAATTAATTTGGAGAAAACCAAAATTAGACAACACTCAAATCAGGGACTCTGCCTGAAGTACAGTACTTGCTGTTTGGTTATCAAAACAAGAATTCAGCTCCCTGTCCAGCATTCATTTGCAGTAAGGTACTTTGCAAACTAACATTTCTCATCCCCACACCCAATGAAACCCTTCTGTTCTGACACTGGGTTGTAGTCTTCCCCTGAGGTGGCTATGGCTGAGCCATCCTTTGTGTGCACTCTGACAACAGATACTTTGGAGCTATCACCAAGGTCCAGAATACGGATTCTTACTAATGTGATTTCTCCAGGTTCTTGAGGATCCTGAATGTTGTGTTTCATTTCAGAGAATTTAATCACTGGTTTTAGGTGAGGAAAAAGGCACAAAACCCCATGAACATTAGAAATAAAAAAATAAAAACATAAATAATAATAATAATAAAAAGGATAATAATTTACTCATGTCAACTAGACCAAGTGCAAATACCTTATCTGAGAGTGGACAGTGTAAAGGAAATGAGAAGATCATAATAAACCTGAAAATTCAAAGTGATTTGCTATTAATTTGTTTGGTTTATTGATTGCTGTGTGGAATGATCAAAGTGAAATATTTTGGAAACTGGAATTCAGATAGAAATTTGTAGCCATTATTAAAAGGAGAATATCTGGTCCCATGGTGTTTGTTTTAGTGGAGTCTAGAGTGGAATATTTAGAGATAAAATACATTTAGCTTTTGGAGAAAGCAGTTACTTTTGTAAATTATTTATTCTAGTGCCTTGTTATGGGATGAAGGTATGGGATAAATCTGAATTTCTCTACAAGTCCATTTTGCTGCATTATGGATTATATTATGGGGTTTTGTTTGGTTGGGTTTTTCATTTTGATTTGGGTTTTTTACACGTCATTTGACATTTTCAGATTCATAATCTGTACAATCTGTATATAAAAGTCCCTATTACATTCCTGAAAGTTTTGTGAATTTGACCAAAGGCATCCAGGATTCTTTCAACTTAGTCAGATCTACGATACACTTACAAAAGCAACACATGTAGAGCAGTAAATGGAATGGAAACAAGCAAGAGAATTTCTCTTCCCATTGTCTCACAAAAGGCAGAGCCAGTAATGCAGCCAGAATAGACTAAAAAGGTGCAAATTCAAAACATAAAAATAAAATACTTGACAGCTTTTTGAAAAACATGATACTGGGTACTTTGAAAACTGCTGAACTAAACAGTAGATGAGATTAGTTCTATTTTCCCCTTTGCAGCTACATATAAAATCAACAATTAATATAAAACTCACTGTCTTCTTCATTCTTAATCTTGACCATGGTATCTTTCTGATTGCCAATGCAAGCACCAAAAGTAGAATTACTTTTTGTTGTTCTAAGCACCGATTTGAATTCCTCCTCTTCCTCATAACTTCCATCATCCTCCAGAGTTACCACACAGGGCTTCTCAGTTTCTCCTACAGAAAGGTATGAAGCGAGAATAAGACATTGCTCTTCATAGGAACACAAAAGAGCAGGATAAAAACAAAACAAAAACCTCACACTTTTTCAGGCTTGCAATAGTCCTGAGCACCCTTCTTCACCCATAGAAGCTCAACTTGTATAACAACTCCCAGAATGTCTGGAAGGTCTAGCTCTTATTTAACATCAGATTACTTACTAGACAAAAGTAACACATTTTCAAATTCCAGTGGGAGAAGCTTACCTGGGAGAAACACCACTACAGAATCACCTGTATTTGGCCTCTCCTTGTACTCCATCATAACTTGGGCAGAACCCTGGCAAGTATAGCAATGCACTGTGGATTTATGGTTAATGCCACCACTTTGATAAATGAGGATCATCAGCTGTTCATCTTTTTCACTTGCCAGGCACATTGTTTCTTTGAACTGTACTTTGGGTACTGACAGCAGACTATGTTGCACAAGTTGAAAAGGACCCTCACACCTGGGCAGAAAATACTAACCACTTTGCCTGATTAAAACAAACAAACAAACAAAGTAGTAATTTTCTTTATCTTAGCATTCTATTTGCTGAGCTTTCACAATAAAGAAGGTTCAAATTTACACATGCTTTTTAAACACAGATTTTGAATCTAGATGAATTCGTACTTTACTGGTCTACAGCAAATAATTGCCAATTTTTTAAAAACAGCATTTGAGCCATTTCTGAGCTGCAGGATTATTTTCTATAACGCATTCTCTTTTAACTTTGATACAGAGAGGAAGTAGGTGTATGATACTACAAGGGCAAAAAGGGAAGATGACCACAACTGAAGTCAGCATTGTATTTCACACTGACTTCAACAACTGAGTACTTCACAGTAAAATTGTAACTGCTCTTCAGAGTTCTATTCGAGAACAAGCTTTCTAAAAACAATACAGCTACTTTAAGTCTTTGAAGTGCAGTGAATATGCAGAAACCTGAGACTGCTGAAAGCCTGGTTTATTTACCTAGTGCTGGAGAACCTCTAAATGGTGCTGTGTCAAGTGTTGCTTAAAGTTTTACACCTACATTTCCCTCCCACCTTAATGCTCCCCTAGAAAAGTCTATATAGTCACAGCTTTATGCAACAGCATGAGCATCAGTAGCTGCACTATTATTTGAAAAACTGCAGCACACAGCTGTTAATCTTTATGGTGTAGTTGGGGTAAATAATCTATCACAGCACTTACACAACAGTAATTTATGCCAAAAAAGCTCTTCCACCTCCTAAGTGCACTTAAAACAGTAAAAGGAGAAACCCTTGAAAAGACTCTCCCTGGCCCCTTTCATACACACAGTCAGAGATGGTGTCTTTGATAATGACAGTAGTTTTGTTAGGCTCCTTGAGCACTGCTTTCATGGGCATGCAGAAAACTCATTCAAAATTCTGCAGACCCTCCAGAATAGGCTGGCCCAAATCATTGAGGGTAATCACTCAAAACACTTGCATGTTGACTCTTGGTGTAAAATCCAGGTTATGGCTGATGCCCACATAATCAACTCCAGCAGTCTGGGAAGAAACAAAACTTACATAGTCAGTGACTGTAATATGTTAATGTTCACTTGTACATTTGTGAAATATGTTTGCAACTGTTTTTATCGCTGTCTTGGAGAAAATTTAATCTAGATTTGTCACATGCAAATAAATTTGGAAACAATGTACATGCAGTACAACATATACGCCAATACATATCTGGATCATCATTTACTCTTTATGCCATCAAGCACAATTAAAACTTATATGAGATCCCTTAAACTGCAGTAACAGGCTACAGCCTCAACAACAGACAACAGACTTAATGACCACAGCAATTTAACCCTTTTGCTCAACTCTGGACTACATACATGATGTTTTACTAAGCCATTTAACTTTAAAGGAGCAGATGTCTGTCCCAGAATAATTCCAGCTGTACCCTAAGAAAAAGTGTCTTTGCCACTGGGTTAGACCACTGCGCTTGAAAATCATGTTGTTACCACTGCCTCATCAACAAAAGAAGCAGGCAGCTTCTTTTGCAGGTGAAAACATCTTGAATGACCTTTGTGTGCTATGAGACTATTAAATCTAAACTGGAAGACGAATAACATCACTTCCTCCTTCCTCTCAGGTCTCATTGTTTCACTGAGATTCTGACTATTTCCATAATTTTGCATTCTTTTTAACCAGAGCATTCCTCCTTATCTCCTCTTTTAAATGTCTTACTTGTTGCTTGTAACGACAGCAATCCTTTCCCTTCTTTGTCACAGAATGCTGAAATTCACATACTTAAAAGCAACTCTACCTTTTATTTTTACACATCACTCTGCAACCCCTGGATTAGAGGCAAGGAACACTCACCTGCACAAAAGCTGACCTCCCTGGTCAGATCTGTGCATTATGAAGACCACAATTCTTGCACAGGTTTTACTCTTTCCTTAATCAAATATTGTGTGCATAGGCGTTTCGTACACAACCATATTCATTTTTTTTGTGTATATCTATAAATACTTGAAATTAGCAAAATACTTAGTGAAAGTGATTTTCTTTTTTTCAAATCTCATACCCAGGCTTGAGCAGAACTGATTTTTAAAAACCCTATAGATACAAGATTAGAAATGCAACATTAGTTCACTATTTTATAACCAACACCGAAAATCCTGTAGACCAAATCATATTTTTTCACCTGAAGGGTGAGTCTTCACATATTCATCACATACATTAATTCCCATTAATGCAACTGATCTCTTTGACACTCAGCAGATATAACTGCACCTTAAAATTTATTTAACAGCAAGCAACATGTTTAAACAGCACCACAAAATTTTGGCCAGCCTAAGCATTCCCAAAGTTTGATAGGGAAAATGGCTTTTTGCTGGGACTGAGAAACAAAAAAAAAAGGTTTTTACAGACAGTCATCAGATTCAGGGTATTTTGGGTCAGTGTTGGACAGAGAAAAATCACTGGAGGTCACACCAAGGTCCAGAATTTCTCTCCACAGTAACTGAGAGACCTTAAAGGCTTCCTTGGCTAATGTCCTGAAATGGTGCTATCAATACAACTGCAGATTTATGCTGTAATTTCGGTTTTATTCTGGGGGAACTCAGTGGTATAAAGACAATACTCTCACTCCATCTGTATCTCCCAACTTATCTCCCTCAGTTAAGGTGCAAGTAAATTAACAATCATTTTATTCACATCCATTCTGAAATCTGCATCAGAAAGTCATTGAGTTTAGCCAAGCTGCCCTTGCCACACACAACAGGGATACAAATACCATGTTTTCTACCAGATAAATCCATGTCTGATGTCTTTTAACTTTTCCATCCCATATGTACACTGAAGATAAATGAAAGTAAATGCCAGATATCCCATTTTCATGCTCATATACGCTAAAGCAATCTGTGTGACAATTTTACAGGTAACTCACCCTCTGCTGACACTGGTTCTGTTTTTCTGGAATGCACCATGACAGAAGCTGCTTTGGACAAATCTGTTCCAGTCCCCCAGACATGAATCTCCACGTAACCAGCACTTTCATCCACTCAATATTCAGTATTACCAAAGTACAAAGCATGTTCTAAACACAGACAGAAATGCACATATTTTTGAGAGAGTTTCTTTTGGCCTGCTCTTGTGCACTTGCTTAAACTGGCACTTAGTCTTTTAGTGCTCAAAATCTACAGTTTGACTTTTAATATGTTAACAGCTGCAACAACAACAAAAAAAGCATTCCCAATTTCTCCTGCAAATTCTCCTGTAATCTCCTGCAAGTAATATTTACTGTCCATTTACGTAAGTATTATCATTCACCTGCCTACCACTTAATGTAAGCGTTTCTTTTATCCTTTAAAAAACAAAATAAACACTCAGTGAATTAAGTAAATAAAGGATTATATATTTTTCATCTTATCTTCAGCTGACAGAGATCTTCCACAGCTGGCTATGGCTGTTCACCATTTGAAGTAAAAGAGCCATTTCAAAAATTGTGACTACATAGCGTAACACAGACATAAGACATGGGAAAGTTCTTCCATTATATTCCTGTTAAGTAAACCAGATTTTATTTTTTTTATTTTTACTATTAAATATATACCTAAATATACTTTCCCCTCTCTCTAAAACATAAAGGCAGGATTTCTAGAGTTTAGACCTTTATTTTTTTTAATTGCTTTCAAAGCATACATTTGACACGGATGTCGCAGATTAGAGGGTAACAAGCTGTTTTTTCTCTTCAGTGTGGTAAACTCACTTTTTTTATTCACAGGGAATAAAAAAGGTTGCAAATCCAGGTCATGGAAAAGGTCAATATTAAATTGGTTTTAAGCAGACTCTGTTGCTCAGCATAAGAGATCAAACAAGATTGTCTCAAACTAGTGCCAATTTAGTCGCCTTTCTGAATACCTATCAAGAAGAATGATGCACACACTGGAGGCATGTTATACCTGCTGCTTTTACTAAGTAATGGATAGAGTCTGCTAAATTCAATACTCCTTTACTTTTGTCACCTAAACAATAGCAGGCTTTATCTTGCTTTCAGTATTAATAAAGCCCGACACATTTTGTCTGTGTTGTATATTATTACTAATAGATACTAAATCAATGTAGAGAATCTCTCCAATACAACAGCAACATTATTTTAGCACAGTTGCACAAAACCTAGTACTCATCTAATATCTTACATTTCTATTGTACCTCTTGGGAATATGCAAATTGTTCTGAAAAGCTCTAGAAGTTGTGATTCCTGTCTCCTACAGCTGGGAAATGGAAGCTTAGAGTAAAACATCATGGTCCATAGAGATTTTTTTAAATTTTTGGCTACTTGGTGTTTTCCAGAGCTCAGTTTATTACTGAGCTTAAAACCAGTTTTACAGAAGGGACAGTTCTTCCAATGACTCAGTGTGCCAAATAGAGCACAAAAAAATACACAAGCTTTTCTATATAATGCAAAACAACTCAATAATAAAAGTGCTAGTAATATTTTTTATATCCTAGCAATAATTTTTTACGTTCTGGGTCTCACATGCTTAGCCAGTGTACAGACACTTAGAGTACTGTGTTAGCATTAGAAACGTTTGGTGTATCCAGGTATCGTTCTGCAGAAAAACAGAACTGGTGAAACTCTACTCTTTGAAACTCAAATTTTACACACTTGAGAAAGAAGGCTGTCCAGTTTCCTATAAATCCAATCCCAGCAGTTCACCTCCAGGTCAGATCAAAATAAGAGTGGCAGCCTGTTTCCTGTCTGTTTATTCAAAATGGAAAAAGTCCTATAAAGTGGTGTATTCTTAGGAGAATTTTCATTTGAGAGCACAGTTTTTAACAAATAAAGTTTAAACTTTAGTTATCTTTCCATATGATATAGGCATATGGAAAGATCTAGGCAGGGACTAAAAGAATGAACAAAATATGACAATGAAGTGTATGGCTTTTCTTCTGCTTCTGTCTAATAGCGTAAATTCTTTATTTCTGTGTCTCCAACTTTATAATAAAAAAGGAAGATTTGTGTTTCTACCTTAGAAGTGCACTAATCTTGACACACTGGTAATTACTGTGCATGACAAGTTAACATCTATTAACTGTTTCTATTCTTTAAGTTTATCTGGTAGTATACAAATTCATCTATAATATTGTCACAAAGATAATCCTGTACCTGTGTAAACTTTTGTATTCACAGACTCTGCTCTACTAACAGCCATCTAGTCCTATGCCAGTAAAGACAATAAAATCTAATCCTCAACTCCTACTGCAATAACAGGGTAAGCCAAAGTGCATGATACATATTTACACTCTATCTTCAATCTGGTTCATGTCTTTTCTGCTAGTTTTTGTACTGAGTAAGCAAATCCTATATCCATGTTTTCAGATGTTTAAACCCCCCAAAACTCAGTGGAAAAGATTATTTAATCAGTAAAACTTCCAAAGAGGAAAGTCCCAGCAAAACAAAATTGCTTCTTCATACTCGCCATCATCTGCATTAGCCAAGATTATTACTTTAGTGCTTGGGAATTCAGTGCCAGTTTGGCCACCCACTGGAATACTCAGCAAAATATTGAAGGTCTCATCTTCCTCACAGAGTCATCAATAATGATAATATGACAGATTTTCTCAGTCTCATTCTTATTAAAATGAACAATGCTGCTATGATCTTCAGGACACGTAGTCACAGTAAGACAAGACAGTGGATGGTACTGTGCCGGTAGCAGAACCTATGAGGAGAGAGGGCAAAAAATGAATTACAGGAACTCAGGACTTTAAAGAAGCAGAAAACCAACATCCCTTTAAATGAAACAAACACAGAAAAAGTGTTTTATGCTGGAACTAATAAATGTGGTTTAGTAACAAATTATACACAAGAAATTCTTACTGACTCTAACCTAACCAAAACCCCCAAAATGTAGTTTGATTTTAGAAATGGTTTAGTTTCAAATCTAGATCTTATCTCTGTGGTTCACAATGAACTCTACACATTGCCTTCTTTGATAATACAGATTCACAAATGAAATCAAAAGCATTATTAAGACAGGACATGCAACTTTCTGCACCAGTTATGCTTAGGCAAGAAGTGATACTCAATGCCTGTAACCTGTCAGTTTTGAAATACTAGCTCTTGCTGAATCAACTGAAGCCCTGACACAGCTTCTTCCAGCTTTATAATCAAAAAGTAAAACATGGATGATAGGAAAACCCTCCCACTGGGGACCTCAGTTGTCATTCAGGGTTTATAAAAAGGTGCAAGGATCAGTCAGATCCTCAACAACAGGAGAGTTATGGGATGTAACTGGAAAAATACTTTTTTCTCCTCTAAACATTCACTGCAGGGACAGGAATTTCCTCTTCAGCAGGAAAAGCTGCAGAGAAAAAAAGGTGCCTCTTCAAAAAAGGTATACATGTATGTATAAATACACAATACACATATGTATGTTTACATGCATGTATGTACACACACACACATTCTTATATTTTGGGCTTTAAAACATTCTTTAAGCAGAGAACTGAAAACATTTAAGTTGCCTGAAAAAATCACTTGTTCCAGCTACTGAAGTTCCTGGCAATACCTGCTGATTAACAACTGCACTTGTTTTCTTACTTATCTAAATGTGAATATTACGCTGAATAATCAGTTACCTAGCTAGATAACATACCTTGGTGTGTAGAACAAATGACCATCAGTTCTTGACTAACATCTCCAGATCTTCTAACAGGAATCAGCAGTTCACCTGTATCTTCCTCTACTCTATATTCCAGCTGAGGAATATACACTGTAGATACTGAAGAAAAACATAATGACAGAAGGGGGGGACCAAGGCAGAACACCTGTATGACATTACATACAGAATGTGAATGTAACCAGAGAAGACATTTAATGAGAAAAAAGAATTCCTTGCTCACCAGGTGAAACTTTAAGACAAGGCTGAACCACAACAAACCAGAGACAGATGAAATATACAGGCACTCACAGCACTTGCAAGTGAACAACATTGCACCTAATCACAAATTCTTGGGGAACGAGAGGGGATACGTACTATCACCAGCATCCACAATTTCAACCATTGCTATTGCTGGAATCTCAAGGGAAGCCATTACTGGATCAGACAGAATAATCTGGAATGTTTCAGATGCCTCATATTTGCTGTCTGCAAATATCCTCGCTCGCCAGATAGCTGAAGTCTGTCCTGGATTGAACCGGACCTGTTTCTGCGGTTTCCCCTTGAAGTCTTTATCCTTTACTGCTGTACCATCTTTGGTTCCAATACCTGCGTAAAAATTCAGAAGAACCGTTCTACATGCATGTTAATATTTTAATAAAATTAAAACAATCACAAAAAATAGTTTTAAAATGCTAATCTAGCAGATACTGACCTTAAGGAAAAAATAAGGATGGTTATATCACACCTTCTCTAATTTTGTTATATAGCCCAAAAAATAAATAGGTAATTAGGGTAGGGTCCTGCCAACATCTGTGTGCATAAAGAATTGTATTTGCATTAAAAATTCCCTTTACTTCACCCACTGAGCACTTAAACCTACACAACGATTAACAAAATTTCTGATGTGTGAGGTTATCTATCAAACATGACTGAACAGAACTGTTCAACTGAAGAAACACAGGATCATAGAACAGTTAGGGTTGGAAAGGACCTTATGATCATCTAGTTCCAACCCCCCTCCCATGGGCAGGGATACCTCCCACTAAACCATGTCACCCAAGGCTCTGTCCAACCTGGCCTTGAACACCACCAGGGATGGAACATTCACAGCTTCCCTGGGCAACCCATTCCAGTGCCTCACCACCCTTACAGTAAAGAACTTCTTCCTTATATCCAAT
>JANHGB010044804.1:934-15008 GCA_026283785.1 Coracopsis vasa
CATTGGCCAGTAGGTGCTGGCACTCGTGGTAGCTGCAGTTTTCTTTAAAAACCACTCAGTTGATATTGTAATGCCCCGGGCTGCGGCATCCGGACCCCAGCGCCGCGGCCGGGCCTCGCGTCCAGTTCTCTCGGACCCCTAAAGCTCGGTGAGTAACGTCCTGAAACGGTGACCGTGAGGATTGTGCTCGGTCCCGGCTCCAGGCCTGCGGGGCAGGAAGCGCCACTGGAAACAAAACGTACACCCACAAACAGTAATGACATAAAAACACCCCTGAAGCACGAAGTCCCGGGTCGTTCACTAGAGACACACCAAACCCTTCCCACGTGGAAGTGATGCTGTACAATGTCACCTCATTCATTCGTCCTCCAAAGAATCCCGGATCAGAACATGGTTTCTGCAGCATTACTCTCCCAACAGACTGATAACGCTGTGCCATTCTGGATATGGTGCAAGAGCAGTTAAACCAAAACACATCTTGTTTTTGAAAGCATTAAAATAATGCAAGGCAATATTTTGCTATTACAGTATTAAATGGTGCTTGATTAAAGACAGCTGCAGGTCCTCATAGCGACACATGAAGTTAAAATTACCATCAGAGGTAAACAGAGAATACAGTAACCTACGCCATAACTGACATAGCTGAGGATTTAAATATAAATTCATTTATATTTAATTACTTCAGGAAATGTTAGAAAGATCTGTTACTTTAAAACATAAGGGTTGTTCGCAAGTACAACTGGGGGCCTGGTGGGCTAACAACAGGGGTTTTAGAAATACAATTCAAACAGTGAGTCAAAGGTGAGTAAATGACTTAAACACAGCAATATCTAGGTTAAAATGCATATTTTTAATCTGAACGGAGGGACCCCAGATTCTTCTCTCACTGGATACTTCAGAGGATGTAACCTCCACCACCCACAGAGCAGGGCACTGCCCGGAGCGATGCTTTCGTGCAAGACCATTCTGAAAAGTTTATTTTCAAAGATGTAAGCTTGTACTTGCTAAACAGCCCCAGTGACCCAGCTTGTGAGGATTCCATTTATAAACCAGCCATTATGAGCACTTCAAATCGTTAAATGGGAGTAACTAGCCAAAAAAGAAGGATTCCCAATGCAGTAGTTGGCTCCATGGTGCTGGCAGGTTTGATATGAACACTGCTGGCTGCGACTCACACTCCAGAAAGGGCCCTCATGGTCTGTCGTAGCTGAACTTTTTTAACCCAGTGATTACAACACTGAAATGTGCTTTAACTGGATTGGCAGGGCAGTGGGGAACAGGCTGCTTTCACAGGTGGAGAGGTTCCTAGGGAAGGCTGTGATCCAGGTAACAGACGTAGTTACACCAGTGTTCAGGCAGCTGATTCACTTACCTTTATGAATACAAGTCAGATTGAACTCAAAGCCACAGCAAAACCTGTCCCTTGGAACATGGCTAAACTGACCCAGGGCTAGAAATGACCACCTAGCAACAAAGCTTAAAAAAATAAAGGACATATGCTTTGAAAATTCCAGGTTTAGGAGCACTTTTCCACTTCAAAAATCTCAGAGAAATGCAAAAAAACCCCTTCTGAAAGACACGAATGTGCTGCTTCATCTGCGGTGTTACCTCTGCCAAGATAAAGTAAAACAACCCCAGTTCTTCACTATCAAAATACGTGAACTTCCGATTGCAGTCATGTTATTTTGAAGGAATGACTGAAAATTTCCATCACCAATTGTACAACTTCTCTATACAAAACTCAGAATAGTTGCTAACATTGTATATACACGATTCAGTGCGACTGTTTGTATGACAGATGATCTCGGGCAGGTATTCTGCATTTACAAACATGATTTCCATTAAAACACTACGTTTTGTAAATGCGATTCCTTCCTTGTAGAGGATTAAGAGGAGGTGCACAAATGGATCTTAAAACTTGCTCCTTTAACAGTTTAAACCAGTGAGACGGGCAGTATTAAGACCCAGGACGTGGGTTATCACAGCAGGCCCATGTGAGCGTTGCAGGAGTTCAGGTTTTCATCTGGCAGTCAGATGAGGAACCCAGAAAAAACAAATGTAGTTGCTCTTCAGCACCCGTAGGGGCTATTTTAGAGCAGCATCAGATACTGGGTGTGTGCAAGGAGAAAGGAGGAAAACTGCTGAGGAAAAACGGTGACTGTAGAGGGAAACGTTTAGGAAAGCCTTGGGATCTGTCAGTCCCTTCCTTAGGGAGGGCAAAGCCTCCTTGGCACGTGCCCCAGCCAGAGCCTGAAAAGGGGTAATGGGGAAGGCCATTCACTGATACTTGGGACCTTCCCACCACAGTGCCAAAAATACATGAAAAAGGAAAATGTTCAGGGTTTCGTGCTGTTTTTTTTTTTTACTAGTGGAATAAAATCTGAATACCAGAATTCACTGAGAATCTATATACACCACATTTTAGTTAAACACACACCAATCTTAAAGTCAAGATTGACTATTGTGGCATTTGTGAAATGGCTAGAGCTGGGCTAAATTTCAGCTTACAGGAGACTTTGGAGAAGATCAGAGTTTTCCATGTGTTTCGCCTCAGATTCAGGTTTTATCACAAACGTGGAAGAAAACAACGCAGTCACCACAGTGCCAAGAATATCTTGGTAACAAGAACGCACAATAGATATTCTTGTGATATTCAAACTTGTACACTGGAAACGGATCTGAGAATCTAGCCACAGCCCTGAACCATAACACAAACTTCAATTGAAGAGTTTATTCATTTTATTCTCACTACAAGTTAAACCACCTACAATATCACTTATATATTGCCATTGTTACTCTGTAAAGGTGTGATATAAAATGCTGTAAGACCCGGTACCTTTTCAATTTATATAAACACAGTGAACTTCATTACTGTACATGTACTCTGCAACTACAGCTTAGCTGTAAATCCCCCACACACAATGGTATGGACATTAACCCCTCTATCCCCATTAAACTGTACATCAAGACAATACAAATTTACTGTCCCCACCCCCCCCTTACAAAAAAATAATACTCTAAAAGCAACCTACTGCAACTTTTAATTAAGACGATTACATATATTTTAGACCAATTGCTTTAAAGCAAGAAGGCAGTATAAACCTTCTAGGAAAATTTTTATAAAAGAGGTTAAGAAATATAAGACAATTTATACATTTAAAAACTTACAATAAATAAGAGATGCAGGCATTTTTGAATACTAGGTACTATAATCCAATACAAGAACATCTTGATGTTCTGAAGCCATAGGTTGAAACTTAATTGTTCCTCATGTTTCTTCTCATTTCCATGCTTTTAATATTCATTAACCATGACTGGGTACTATGGCTCATTACTCTTCACAAATACTGTGGCTGGGGAAAAATGGTTAATTTTGCTACTAAAAATGTTATAATACACTTTCGGATCGTCATTCTAAAGCGTCCCCCATAGTCAATGACTCAAAGACAGCAGGGTGATAGCTGCCCCTCTCACAAGTCAAACCAATATTTGCTCCAAGTAACAAGATTCATACCCCATCACATACAACTCGCACTGAGAAGATTTATAACTTAGTCCTGCAGTGAAATATCCCTTTTCCTCATTTTTGTCTTGCAAACGTCAGATGAAGATCACAGCATATTCATGATAAAGTTATACAACTGATTCAGCACCACAAAATGAATTGGGAGACATGACCGTCTGTCCTGGGTTGCAGGATCACAGGTTAGCCAGGAGAGTGCATTGTACTGTTCCAGAACAAACCTGAAAAGCAAACAAGCTTCCATTAAGCCAACAGATTTTCTTACCAGTATTTTATAGTCCTAATATACTATAATCCAGTTTCTTTGGCATTAGAAACAAAACAGGTTTGCCAACATTCTGAAATAACATGCCTTCAGAATGACTACAAGCAGCTCAAAGCTAAACTTTTTCAGTGGGAACTTTAATTCTGTGCTTAGTTAACATCAAGAGGTTCACATATTAAAAAAACCCAAACTCATGAAGACAAAAAATGGCATTTTCTCAACAAGTTCCCTGTGTTTACACAAGTCCAGACTCTTGAACTTCAGCATTTCAGTGTTTCCACAAGAGTGCCCTGCTTAACGCTGTCTTCCACTAATTTACACACTGTCTTGTGTGTTACACCTCAAACTCTCTTCTGGTTTGAGGAATTCATTGTCTTTCCAATACTTTCAGTTGTAATCAACACTGATTAGTTCAAGAAGGGCTTAGAGATGTTTGTGTTTAATTGCGCTGTTCTGTGATAAAGCCATCTTTTAATCACTCCAAGCACAGTGATTTATGTTGTCTCTGTGATATATTAAGGATATCAGCAGCACAAAGAAAAAAAGCTAACAGCAAGAAAAACAAACAAGCAGCTTCACTGCAGCAGCAATGCACAATGTTTTTGCAAGTGATCAATCATAAATACCTGAGCACATCAGAAGTTTGATTAGAATCAAGTGGATGGGAGTGTTTACTGTGGAGTAGCTCGTCTGATTGCACTGAAGGCACGTGGAGGTGCAAAGAGGCCTGGGAAAGAAAGGAGATGCCAGCAGTTACTGCCTCATTCAACTACAGCCTATATTCTTCCATCTGTGTTGTTGACCCATCCCTTGCAGTCAACCTTCTATTCTCTGACACACAAGCCAAAACAAACCCTATCCTTAGGCCATTAACAAGTTCAGGAATTACCAGATATAAAGGAAATGCATGCAGATCTCTTCTGAAAGCACAGTGCTAGTGGTATAATAAATTTGAGGAAAAAAATTTTTATTCCCTTTGTTACATTAAGTGATTATTAAAAAAAAAGCAATTCAAGTGGCGCAAGACATCTAGTAACATACGGACTTGCAAGTTCAGTTGCTTTCCATAAGACAGGTCTATTTATAATCCATATAAAGAGCTGCTTAGGGTAAATAATAAATCCTCTATGCAAAAATGTCTTATAGCAAAGCCACAGCTGACCTTAGGCCAAGGCTAATCCAGACACAAATAAGGCTGCAGAAGATATATCTGTACCATCAGAAAATAAAGCATGGTATTAGAGATCCTAATTTAAGTCAAAAGTGAATAATGTTAATACAGAATTTTTCTCTATGTACTATTGTATAGCCTTAAGTGTGCCAAGTATGTCTTGACTGTGCCATAAAAAGATAAGGGAATCAGACAATATCCAGACAGATGATACAATGGCCATTGCTTGGCAGCAGCCAACATGGAAACCTGGCTTCTGTGCTTTCTGCAATGCATAAATAGAGTTTTATTTTTTTACCCAGCGTAATTGAGATATTACATGGCACTTGTGTACTTCTGTCCCTGCCGGTCCCAACAGGAGTGGGACATTAACCAGAGGTCTGTCTAGAAGCTCAGCCTATTCTTAAAAATACTGTAACACAAAGCCAGAGAAAGAAAGGAGCCCAGGCTACTGTGAAGAAACCACTGGAAGAGCGCAGAACCCTCCAGAACATCTGCTACTTTCATTAATCCTTTTTCTTCCCTTAAAAAGAAGTGAACATAAAAAGCCAAAGCTCAGAAATTTAACACCCAACCTCTCCTGAAGCTAAAGCAGACATATTCCAAGAGACAGGCTGCAACTTCGTTTTGAACATAACGGCTTTTGTAATTCAGATCCCTGCACACTGCGCAACTTTCTATGTCAGGCTGCCCAGGAAGATGGCTGAAATTACAGTACCTTAAGAAACAGGGGACACTGATTTTGTGCTTGAGGGCACGCTGACCAAAACCAGTCAGGCAACGGACCTGCTTTGGCAGTTGACACAAAATAGCCAAGGGCCAATGGCTGTTGCAGTATATTTGTTACTTCATCGTGAGATTCTGTTGAAAGCAATCGATCTGTACCTTGACCCTGTAAAACAACAGGCAATGGTTTAATATTAGGACAGAACAAACTTGATAGGAATTATCTGCAGCTTTCAAAACACAAAGCACTTTGAAATATCCAAGCGTTACATGAATCTTGCAAAGACAATCCAATATGAAATGGATTCAAAACATTTTGTAGGAACCTTTCATGCCACAAAGGAAATTAGCAGATGGAAAAAACCCAAACAAAACATCTCCCCCCACCCCCCTGGTTTTACTGTAATAGTTACCTTGCCTATGTCACCTCCATGGGGGTAGTGGGACCCTGGAGAATGTACAGGGGATCCAGTAGGGGATGCAGGAAGAATATTTATAATATCAGGATCAAGATCATCTCCAGTGTCTAACAAGTCAAAGATTCCCATTCCGTCTGCTCCATCTTGAAAAAAGAACAAGACCAGTGAATTTCAGTGAATTTCTATATACTGTGTACAGGAAATGATGATGCATTCTGAAATCAAGTGATTTTCCATATCAGTCTTGTGGTTCATTAGAATAAAAGTCTTATTATAGGGGTAGTGACAAGGGTTTTTTTTTCCAGTTGGGTTTGGTTTTAAAGCAAGAATAAATCCAACCTACTAACCATTGTTTGTGTTAAAGGCCAGATCCAAGTTTTCAGTGGTGTAAGTTGACGATGCTACTTGCACAGATGCAGATGTGGGAAACACAAGTATATGAGTGCATGATGTGTCCTGTGGGGTGTTCAGCTGAGATGTCTGCATGTTTAAAGTGGTGCTACGTCCAAATACAGAGCCGGTCGATACAGAATCTTTGGAAGAGAAATCAAGTATTTCCTTAGTTTTGCTAACCCCAAATTATTAATTCTCTTGCCATAAAAGAGGAAGGGAGAGTTTGTCAAATACCTGGCATAATAATGAAGGACCCCTGTGGTTCCATTGCCACCAAACAAGCACTGAGAATGCTGGGGGAGTCCGCAGCAGAGATACCACACATTCTGCACATGTCTTTTAGTCTCTTGCTAAGGGACTGAAGGTTTCGGCGACTCAGCAAACAACTCCAGTCTGAGGGAATAAATGATACAGTTTGTCTAGGAGAACACTGCTTGCTGCAGAATCCGTATTTTACATATAATAGTGTTTGGTGTAAACTTCAAATCTTAAAACAGAATACACAAAGGAACTCAATTATTTAGGTTTTCTTCCAGAAGCAGGGACAGACACTTTATATTATTGAAAACTTAAAGCTTCAAATCGATTTTAGACTCTAAAAAATGCCAGTGTTACCTTTTAATTCCCCATGTCCTATTCTTCCCAGGCGGCCTATTACAACTCTCCATGGCAGAGAGCTCATCTGCACAAGTCCCAAGCACCATTCCCAGAGTTTCTGAAGACCAAGTCTGCGGGCAGAACCCTTTTTCCTGCGAGCTCTAGAATTAAGAAAGAGGAGAAAACAAAGCTAGAACCCATCTGCAATAAGTTTCTATTGCCACCTTTGGAACTTATTTGTATTAACCTAAACAATCCCAGAACCCAGCAATGTTCGTATTGCAGTACATCGACTGCAACTTCCGCTTGTGTTTTTTTTATTAATCATATTCTAACACTGACATCAAAAGCCAGTAAGTGTATGTTTGGGGAGGGGTGAATATGAACACCCATACAAAACCACTCAAGAATCACCTGAAATCAAGTAACATTCTTCTAGAAATTCAAATTTAACTCAAACCAATGTGCACGCAATACAGAAATTACCCATTCGCTTTAGCTAGTTTTGCAACAGAGGGAGTCTGCAAAAGTCAGAGTTATTCTTACAGCATCATAAAGAAACAAATTCTTCATGGCAATGAAAAGATACACATGCTAAGAATTTATGCAATAGGTTTGTTCTTACCTGTTTGGTACATCAATATTAATTATGCAAGTTTCTAACTGTTCTCCATAGAGATCTGTACAAGATGCAAGAAGCCATCGTTGATCGTGAGACAAACAGTAGCCTACAAAAAGCACGTTATACTTCTGGCCAGCTTCTCCAAAAGTTTCTCCTAGTTCTGTTTGCTTGTCCTTTACTGGAGCCAGTATAAAAGGAGGGGTGTATAGTCGAATACACTCAGGTCTCTATAAAAATGACAGAGCACACAATGAAGTTTCAAGAAGCAATTATTCCTAAGAACTCTAGTTAGTTAACATGAAAGACCTAGTGATTTAATAAACAGGGACATTTCTCTGATCTGCATATTTACACAATCATGTTAACAATACTCACATCAGGGCTCTTAAGAGCCGTTTCCATGGCTAAACCTGGGCCAAAGCCAGTTAACGTTTTCACATTGGTGGAAGTTGGAAGAGGTCTCCGACACTGAGTAAAAGCTGAAAATGCCAGAGATTTTAAATGCTGAGTGTAAATCTGCCGGTCCTCATGTTTCACAGGTTGGAGAAGGTACTGACACGGGACAATCTAGAACAGATTACAGAGGGGAAAAAAATAATTGCTGCTTCATCATTAGATTAAAATGGCTTTTGAGCTAGTATTTTTTGAGCTAGAATTTTACTTGGCAATCAAATTTCCCTGGATCGTGGCTATCTCCTGCCACTTCTTCCAAAGCTATGTGGGCCTTCAAGCCATTATTCTCCTTGAAATTTTCTTCAGAAAAACATTATTTGTTTAGAAGAGAATCTTAATGATTTCTCCAAAAAGATGTCCTCTGTTAACTTGCTCTGCAGCTGCTGACAACATCACAGTTGGATGTCTATCAGGAAGGAGCACTATCTAACACCCAGCAGGGTCAGGCCAGCAGCACAGATTCCAGTGATGCGACCAGCAGCTTTCCTACATGTCACTCATTATTAAGTGAGATACTACATTTCTTCTGAGATAAGACTGATGAGTTTGGAATCTACTACAGGATTTGGCTTTGGTTAATAGCACTCAAACTGCTCTAAAACACTATAATCCTCATGATTTACCAGCAGTGGAATTGTAAGTAATGTTTACAAAGCGAACTTTCACCTCAAGGGTGTTACCACCTCCAAAACATAACCAAAGCCAAAGATACTTTGGTCAGTATGTTTCTGTAAACGTTAGCTCACCTGCACAGAAATTATATTCTTGATGTTAGGAGGGAGAACCTGAACCATCTCTAAGAAGCAGCGCAGAAGTCCAAGTGTCCACAAACTCGATGAGCTGCTGTTCTCATCCTTTTTTTCATATGTAAAAGGATCGATAATGTAAACTACAATTGCAGGTGGATAGGTGATAGCATGTGAATCTCCATCTGTAGGGACTCCAACTTTATCACGATCCATAGTGCTGGAAATGAAATTTTGAAACCAGTTACAAAAAGCCAAGTTTTATACTGATTTACTTTAAGATCTAATTGTCAAATATTAATCTGAAAGACCTCTGAGTCAACTGTGGTGTAAGAAACAGTCTTTTTATTTCATTCTTATATCCGAGCTTATCAGCAACTCAGCATTGCTTGTCTTTGCTTTAGCTTCTTTATCACAGAAACTCAACGGCAGATAGCTCTATTGCTTTAACTGGGGAACAAGAGCATTTACAAGGTTGGTCTCTCAGTAAGAGCTGTCTTTACTACTATAACTTTGATAACAGAAAATAGAACTTTAAGATGCTGACAATGCATAGTTTGGTGAATTTTAAAGTTTATTTGTGTACCACAGCAGACACTGAGATACTATTAGAACTGCAGCTAAGACTAGAACCAAAAAGTTCAGCTCCACTACAAATGAACTCTCATTCTCCCTGAAAAGCAGCCTTATGGCTAGAAAAGAAATACAGGATTTTTACTGAACGGACAAGAGCAGCATTAACAGGTTCACATTAGTTGGGCTGAGGGGTTCTTTCTTAGCCAAAAGAGGCTTGACTCTGCGGTTCATTACCTTTCAGAAACTTCTGGATGGGGCTGTGCAGGCGCTGAAGTAGAATCTCCAGACATCCCAGCTGTTTGCAGTGTTGGCTGTTGCTGCTGTCCTCCTGTTTGCCCATTTTGGACTGTTGCAGCCTGAGTGGGCAGGGAGGCAGAAGTGGTATTGTTCATACTGCTAAAAGGTGGAAATGAAGAAGGCTTGCTTGTTGGGATCCCACTGCCTAGGTTGGCAGAAGAGGATGATGGGGCAGTGGTGGTCAACGTTGAATTAGCTGTAGTAGCTGCAGAAGACATGGCACTGTTTGATGTCACTGTAATAGTACTACTGGTGGGAGCTGCAGGAGCAGATGATGGAGTGTTAGGATTTCCAGTGTTAGCTGTCACTGGGGGCAGAGCAGAGGCCGGCTGGCTGGAGGGAGGGACCAGATTTATTTGGGAAAGTAAAGAATTGTCCAAAGGTTGAGAAGCAAGATAAGGACCTAAAACCAGAAAAGAGCATAAATTTTATATTGCAGCTGGTTTTAAGCACACTTAATCTATGTAAGCCTATAATTCTAACAGAACTGAGAGCAAACCTTCAGCATATGTTTTACCTCTCTAATTAAAATACCTGTACTAAATGTTCAAATTCTAGTATTCTTGTATCCAGAAATACTTTTTTTTACACATTTTCTTTTTCAGCCATGTTGAATTGCAAGAAAGCACTGCTTCACAATCTAAGTCACCAGTGCAAAACGACAATCCAGGTCCCTTCCAGGCAGCAAAGCTGCCATTCCCTAAAGATACTGATAGATGGGAAGAAGCCATTTTAGCATGTATCTAAGTATGACGGGGGGTTGAATGGGTTTTTTTCCCCTCAAGCTTAAAACCAGAAAACCACAACAGACAATAAGACTCAATGAATGAAGGCAATGATCTCTTTCCCCTCTACTGGAATGGATTAAGTGGTAATTGTATGAAAGAAGAAACACTAAGAAAAATTTCATACCCAGCTCGTATCTGCAAACTTGAGCATATAGTTTGAGTTTGGAAAACGCTTCGTTGTTGGCATTAGCTGTCTGTGAGAACCACTCTGTGACCAGCTTCTCAGAAAGTTTCTTTGAAGCAGTAGGACCAACTCTCATGATCCCATCAGGCAATAACTTACAGATAGGTCTGTGCTGACCAAGCCTGCATGACTGCAAAGAAGGAAAAAGAAGAGGAAAGAGAAGGAACTTGTAAGCCTTAAAAACATTAAATATCACACAAGGATCATATATCTGTAAAGACAGAGAACTCCTAGTTCAATTATGATGTTCCAAAGTAACATTTTAATCCTAGAATACCAGTCAGAAATACTGTATAGTGATTTTCTAATTTATTTTCAGGTTTTCCTAAATGCAGAAAACCAGGTCCATACATCATCTACTCTAATTTTAATCACATCTAAGCGATACATGCGTTTAATTAATTAATTATAGCTAAAACAATTGAAGTGGTAATACAGAGTTCTACCACTGAGTGGCGTTTATCAGATAAAGACTCAAAACAGCTACTACTAAAAGGAACAGTGAGCAGCATGAGCAGCCCTTTATCTTCCAAGTGCCCATTCCTAAAATCCTTTCTAACAGCCTTCTGAGATAGCATCCCCTGCAAGTGTTTATATCATCTGAGACAAGCCTGATGAGTAGTTATGAGTTTGTATTAGACACAGTCTTTCAAAAACTCCATCTCACTGCTAACTGCCATAAATAATGTACCTCATATATTGCAGTCAGATCCCTAAAGAAGCTTTTTGCTCCATTCAGCAGAGCCTCATTCTCAGGGCACACCACAACATAAGCAACATCTCTTTGAGATCCATAAGGTTCCAACATCAGCCTCTCCCAATACGGCAATGCAAATGGAGACAGCACCAGAAAATCATAATCGTATCCCAACAAAAATGTTGGGATTGGCAGTGGTTCCGGGGACTCATCAGTTCCTGGAAAAGCAAGACACATTTTCCAATATATTAAGCAGAAAGCTTAAAATTAACACCCTGCTTCTAGGAAACACGAACAGAAAAAACACGAGCATTCCCAGCATCTAACAGGAAGTAGCACTGGTTATAAATGGAACAGTTCTCATTTTAACAGATACAGACTGAAAACCTGCATGTATGACCCAACCCTCTGCAAAAAAGCATCAGCTAATTGTTTTCATTTGAAATCTCTTGGGACCTCAAGAAGAAGTTCCACAGTTGGTTACTATTTCTATCAGTATACAGACAATCGGGAACAGATCTTTCTGTCCAAGAGAAGAGCCTAAGTAACAAGAGGGAAGCAATGTCAATAGTCAAAGCAGATATGTAAAGGACCACAGAAGGAAGACAAACCAAAGCTGAACATGCATTTATAGTACATGTAAACGCATAATTGCCGTGTTCTAAATATAGCTACAAAAGATGTGCTGGTGAAAGGTCACTCTTCTACACAGTGGTAAATCAATCTCCTATGCTAATGAAGTCAGTTTAAATCTCAAATGCACAAAATTTACCTTGTATCTGTAAATGTGCATAACGTGTTGGCCACTCCCAATACTTATCAGAGATAACACAATGGATAACCTCGGATCTTCAACACAGTTCTGAAACTACTGAGCAATAAAGCACACTTTTTCAAGCATTTCAAAGCCGGGATTTTTAACTACGCTATTTTTAGAGTAATTAAAATGGAGTCTTTTTTTTTGAGTGAAAAAACCCCAAAAACCAGAGCAATTCCTCTGTTTTTAACATTAAATCCATCTTTGCAATTTCAGTCCCTCCCTTGGAGACGTGTCAGGTGTACATGAACAGTGCATTTGAAGCTGTTAATGTTAAAACACACCTCTTTAATTCCTCTACTGTTTTAAAGAGTATTTTTCTAAAGAGCAGAATTCCCCCCTGTCTAATAGCTCTTGTTGGTGTACAGAAAGTCACAAATCCTCTCTAGAATTCCAACAGGCCGCACAGCACCCAGACCCTGAGGTTTGGTGGCCAGAACAAGCAGAGGGGAGCAGACAGGAGCCTACTGGGCAGCACTTTACCGTAGGAGCCTCTGCCAGCCATCTTGTGGAACTGCTGCCACGTGAGGGGCCCCTGCACACCCCAGGAGCGGACCGTCCGCTTTTTCTGAATTGCATCCTGAAGGACGGGCTGGAGCGAGAGGAGCATGCGGAGGATGTCCTGGGAACACTGCATGCTCACATCCACAACTGCAAGGACAAAAAAGGCGTCAAGGCCTACTGCGACAGCAGGATGCAATAAAGCCCTCCACAAACAACCCAGACTCCTAAATCACCTGGATTCTAAACTAAATCCCTCTCTTCCAAAACGTACATGCAGGCCACCCAAAGGCCAGGGTGTAAAAAGCTAAGCCCACAAACTTGGAATTCTTCTTCCCCTCTCAGCCGCTTAGAAAAAACACAGATTGGTTTTTATCATTACTTGTTTCCATGTAGAGTTTTTCCCCTTTACCAGCTTGATTTAAATTATGGGGAAAACCCCCTAAAATTAAAAATAATAATAAAACCCCAAACATAAGACCAAGTTGTACAACCCTTAAACTACAGGATTTCCCCTCCGAAAATAAAGGAGGGTTAGGCAGACTGCCACCCAGTGCTCACTTCACAGAAGTCAAGGGAAGCATCAAGCAGTCACAGCCCGTTTCATCAGCTTGCCACCACTATGCCATTTAACGTACACAGTGTTTAACAATAAGAAGCTGACACAAAATGTGGTATGGCTATAATTGCACAGCCTTCTGTTTAGAAGTATCTTTATATATTTTTATCCTAAATACCAAGGTTACAGTAACACTGAGTCTACTGGGTGCCTGAAAACATCTATAGCCTGGGTTTGTAAACTTAACCCCCACCGATACACAGAAACCAAGCTGTGTTTTACTGTGAGTCCTCCTCATCCTCATTAACAACTGGGAATTGCAGCTAACTGCTACCAAAGTTTCATATTTCACTGTTGACCCTGCCAGAGTAGCTACTTGAAAAGACTATTATTGAGAGAAGTACACAAATACACACAGTAAAGAGTGTATGACACAGTGTCTCATTAGTTAGACCCTAGAAGGAAAAATCCAAGGATCTCTGGCAGATCCAACACACAGAGAAGGCTACGAAAACACTTTATTTGCCACACATGCCATTAAACTATTGTTCTACCCACCCTCAAGAAGGGGGAAGCCAATTGTATCATAGATCTTGTTTAATTCTGCCACAGTAGCCTTGACAGTACAGTCACCATTCGAACCGCCTACGCTTCCTATGTACACTCATTCCACAAAGCCTCTGTGGATGCAGTCACCAAAAGCTGCTTTAAAAGAATAAGCCTCATGAAGTGTTGTGGAC
>JANHGB010044804.1:15018-31182 GCA_026283785.1 Coracopsis vasa
TTACATTACACTTAGGAATTTACAGCTGATGGCAGCCAAGGCCTACACTCTGCTTGGTGTAGCGTACAGCACAGAACGTGCAAGGAATGGTTATTCTCAACACCATTAAAATAGAAGTTTATGCAAGCACACAGGTGGAAAAAACAATCTTAAGCATCTCATATTCACAAAGGAAAAATACAATCCCCAAACCCTTAAAAAACCCCACTCATAGGTGGATAAGTAGAAAGCTGGTTTCAATATTTACCGTTTCTTTTTGACCAGTGGTGCAAGCAAGTAGTTTTCACAAGTGCTTCATCAACTTTCCCTCCTGACATATTGTCCATGAACTGCCGTCCATGTTCCAAGGCTAAGTAGCAGTCATTGCAACAATCCCTTTCTTCTACACGTACCAGGTTGCTAACTGCACCAACTTTGGGAATGGAATCTTGATCTGCTGCTCCAAACGGTGAGAACAAGTTGGTGCACTGATCCTGCAGCAGCAGTATTAACTCATCAGGCAGCTTCTCAGGTTCTTTCAGTCCTCCACTGCCATGTTCAATAGAAGTAGCTCTGAGAGCTTCAAAGCGTTTTTCTGCTTCTTTGCCGCACTCTGTATTACGTCCTAGAATATCCAATTCATCTTCAAGAAACAGTCCAGAACTGTTGCCAAATTTTCTATTCATAACAGCACTGAAACCACAGGTACACCTATACTGGGCCTCTTGTGTTGGATCAGGAATGTAAACTCCAACATCAGCACCTTTGATGTTCATATTGCAAACACATATGCAGCAGCTGTCAAAGTTGCAGTCTTTGAAGAGATTCATTACAGACTCTGAGAGGATGAGATTCACATAAAGACTGTGTGCCTCTGGGATGGAAGGCACAGTTGCAGGTTCAACAGAATTAAGCGGTCTACATGTTGATGGCGTGGAAGCTGGTGAGTATAAATCAGAGTTCTCATATTTGACTGAACCCTGTGCACTTGCAGGTCCACCAGCCCCACGAGGGGTTCGAGGAGTCCTTGGTGTTCGAGGAGTTGGGAAACGAGGGGTGGAAGGAGAAGGGAGAATTCCAGCTCCACTGTTACTGGGAGGTGCGCTACTTGGTGGCATCCCAAATGGAGTATGAGTTTGGGGCGTGTATGCAGGGCCATACTCTTGATCCATAGTGCTTCCATCACTAAGAGCAGCCAGAAGAAGAAGGAAATACTTTAAGTATACAACATACCGGTTTTGAAGTACAAGTCTCAAATTTCAAAGGAAGGACCTTCCTAATTAATATTTGCTTTTTTAAACCAGCCTTTCATAATCCACAGCAAGATTTTCACTCCCTAAGGAACTCCAAGAACATTTGTTCTAAATGACTTTGCAGGACTCCCACTGACAGCGCTGTTTAAGAATCTTTCCCCACCTCCTTTCGTCTTTTCCTTTGCACAAAGCTTCCAGAGAACAAATGTGGTCAGAATAAATTATGAATTCTATGGTTGTACGGAGTCTAAAGGACACCTTTCTTGTTCATGTTTTATTTACACACCATGTTGACACACACTAAGAAAACATACTGGGTCTATCACAGCAGCAGATTCAGCTGGATTCATGAGGAAAGTATCACCTGGAAATGTTTAACATTTGCTCTCCTAAGCAGGTCCTAAAGACCTACAAGGCTAATGAGACCTGGAAACATATTGCTTATGAATGACCCTAACCAAAGGAATGTCAGTATCAACACCAAGATTTAATATTCATATAATTCTATCAACACATGCATAGCCTCCTTCTTGCCTAATCCATTTATACCAGCTAGTAATGCAGAAGAGGAATAAATATTTTCTTCATGAACTGCCAGCAAGACCATCACTACCTAATGCAGATTACAGAAATGCCTACTGCAATACTGCTGTTATCAGGCAATGTCACACTGGGTAGAGCTTCCAATCAAAGGAAATGTTTCCCAGTGCAGCCAACTACTGCTATTTAAGAAAACAATTTAAGAAGCAGAAGCACCACCTACTAAGTCCTTACAGTACCTACAACACCACTGCAAAAAAAACAAAGTCCCAAGTTTACATTTATCTTGATTGTTACAATCTTCATTACTTATTAAAACTGGACTTGCACCATTAAGCTTCCCCAAGAAACCTTTAAATGAGACAACGGATAAAATGTATGCACAGTTAAGAAGCTATTTGAGAAGATGGTTTCCTACAGTAAGGTTTAACCATAAGGATTTTTCTGAAGGCTCTTGTCAGTGGTAGAAACACAGCTTGTCTTTAGACATATTCCTTATTACAGTTACCAAAGAAAAATAGTTTAGGGGTACTTCCTACAGTGTGGATAACTGACCACTTCCCAAAGCTTAAACATCTGTGGCACAGGTCATACCCATCTTTGATGAATGGCATGGCAGGTCCTGGAGGAAGCAAATCCAACTTTCCCACAGCCCAACTCTGGCGATAAATGCATTCTTCTGGCAGTTTGATGGGAGGAAGACACTGGCTGGGAAGCGTCTTCAGTGGTGCAAACATGGAACATCCCACTAAAGCTTGACAATTCTCGGGTTTATAAACATAAGAATAATCCTAAAAGTGAGACATGATAAAACATCAGCATGGAAATCAGACCACTTTCACAATTAAAACACTTCTCAAAAAATACAACTAAGTTCAAGCAGTGGTTCTTTAATAGTAAATCCTGATATAGCTCCAAAAGAGGAAGTCAGATGTATACACACATTATTCGCACCCATGGCTCTCCGAAATGCAATATACTAACACAAAACAAACAAGGAACTGCAATTACTCTAATGCATTCCTTCAGCTTACTAATGGCTAATTGTGTTTTACTCTTTCTTGATGTTTAAGTGGTAAAATACTATATACTACTTACTAGAGTGTGCACCACCTACCCCAGTGTAACGCAGAACACAAGTTACAAATTGTACTTAATTTTCCACAGCTCCCATTCAGGATTAAGTAATAAACAGAACAATAATTATTAGAAACATTTATCAGGACTATCAGCACTACCTACCTTTATTTCAGCAGGTTTGGGGCTGCAAAAACCCTCATCTACTTCAATTCTGAACTGAGCTCCCACACTTGAGCTATTCCCTTCAAGTACTGTTCCTCCAAGTGTAGTGTCCATACTGCCATATTCCTTATTATTCATGTTCATTGGAGAAAATCCCATAATATGTTGTTCCAGTGAAGGTGGAGTTGGATACATTTTATGGAGATCTGCAGTGCCTAGTTTCAGATTAGAAGTAGGCTTTAGAGCACAAGAACATTTGGAAGTGTTTCCCATGTCTCAAGATTTCAGTAAGGCAAATGAAGCACATGTTCCCAAATTCCCACAATGTACTAGCAGTCAAATCTTTAGAGCTAGTATTCTGTTCGGAGTGGGGGGGTAGGGGAAAACACCACCAAAACCAAATAAAGCTTACTTATGCATGACAGTGGGTCTAGATTTCCTGCTTTTGCCTCTTTGCAGTTGGATTTGTCATCAGTGCCATTCACTGTTCTTTTAGATCCAGGCTAAGAGAGGAAAGTAGTATTGTAATAAAATCACTTCAGACATGAACACACGCTTGTATTTCCTGCTAACAGGAAATTTCCTCTGTAGTGGACATACAAAGCTGAGGCTTTGTGTAATATTGAGAAAAATTAAAATAAATCAGAAGCCCAGTGCTAGTAAGTTGGGGTTACATTTGTTCTCCCTTAATACCTGTAACTCAGAGAATGCTCTCTCAAGTCATGATGCTATTAAAATGAAAGACTACTTATAAAATAACGCTCAGCCTGTTAGCAGACATTAAAATAAAGCTAAATAGGGCTGCCCACAATCTATCAGGAAAAACATACACGCTCCCAAAGCCATGCTAACATTACTGGTATTACCAATGAACAGGAATAGAAACACAGAGAAACACAAATCCTGGAACAAGAAGTACAGGGAAGAAAAGCTGTTGAAATTAAAAGAACAAGACATACATTTTACAATGTTTAGACAGTACCAGCAGCTATAGAAAGTAAAGAGTCTTCATGTTTTAAGAGAAAATCCACTTGCTTTATATAATGATGACCTTTGATGGCTATTAAGATCCTTCAGCCCTTACTCAGCTACAGCTCCCATTAAAGTTGATGAGCATTTTGTCTGGGTAAGGGGATTTAGGATTAAGCATGGAGCAAAGTACAGTTCGGGAAAGACAACTGATTACAAACAGTATTGAAATAGAAACTAGAAAGATAATGGATTCAGAGCCATCAGAGACTGCAAGAGAAACTGTTCCAAGATAATAGCTGCTGCAATGAAGCAACTTACTTGGCAGAATGTCCACATGTTTAAATGCCTCTTTCAGAACTTTTTGTTTTATTTTGGTATTACCTTTATTGGCTAGTGAAACAGAACCTAGGCCATAGGAAAAGAGGACTAGTACCACTGTTGAATCTCTAGAATTATACCTAGAGGTATATTCAAGAAGCATATGCTGTCTGGATAGTAACGATATAAGATCAAAAGCTTGTTTGTATAAAAAAATATGATTGTATAAGTCAACTAGAACAGTACATCTGCTAAAGAGGAGCTACAGCACTTGCCTATGTGCATGTTTTGCAATCTCCTACAAATGCCAAAAAAAACCCCCAAGCCCCTAAGAGACATACTTGTTCCTCACAGCTTTTTGTCTAGCAGCTGCCCTTGCTTTTGCACATCACTTACTGTTAGTTCATCTTCATCAGAATTGAAGAGATTGTCAAGGTCAGTATAAGAGACCACTAAGTCTGTTTCATGGAACAGGCTAGTTGATGCAGTGCGAGCATGAGCAGCAATACGTTGGGCATCTATAAAGCAAAACAAACATTAGAAAAACATGGGCAATATATATTCATTTAAAAAAATAAAGACATCTTAAGAACTATTTCCACAGCGGGGGTGGAACATTTGGATTTTATAGACACATTTATTTGCAAGGTGCAACCAAAAAATGTGCTCCAGACAGATTCCTAATTCCGAAGGGACAGGGAAATGCAAACCATAAAGTAAAGTAAAAACCATAAAGTAAAATGTTAGTTACCTATTAGAATCTACTGAATATTCAAGAGATCATTAATATAGCACAAGTAAAAGAGGAAAAACAAAAAACATAAAAATAAGTCTCTTTACCTTGCTTGACAGAAGGACTAAATAGAGACATAGCATCCTCTCCTTCATGGGACAGAACTGCAACACCAGATGTCCCATCCTCAGCCTATTAAAAAGCAAGCAAACAAAAAGAAGTCCAAAAGTTTGCTTAAATTAATTGCCAATATGGGAGGCATTTTATCTCCCTGGGGGAATTCTTGTACATATCAAATGTATCAAGTTCTCATTAGCCTTCTAGCTCAGCAAGGGTCTGGGGGGTCTGGTTAGGCATTTGCTCAGGGAGAAGGAAACTCGGGATACAGACAATATGCCAGCCACACACAGGTGATGAGCATGGATAAGAACATAAATCTTAGATTTGGCGCTTGGGATAAACTTAAAAAGCAAGCTGTGGCTTGCTGGAAAACACTTGCTATCGAATGCTGCACATTAATTATACTAGTTACTAAATGAAACTCTGGATACCAGGAGTGCATACACCCACAACTACTCCTAATAAGTAATTTTAATATACAGGCTCCCAATGCAGGTATATTTTCTCCGGTTTTGGAGGGGGTTCTTTTGCTTTAAGTTGGTACCAGCCAAAGTGAAGCAGGGTAGGGGGGAAACGGAAGGAAAAGTATATAAAATTTAAATTCACCATCCAGGCAACTCGCCAGAGTTCACCTCTCCTACCCCAAACCTTTCCACACATGGACAAAGCACTTGCCTCACTCCTCCTCTCTTCCCCAAGCACCTGCCATCACCCATTTCTACAGAAAGGCTAGAGAGATAGATTGATTTTTGTTCTGTTCCAGCAGTGTTCTCCCAGCATAAGCCATAAACCCTAATGCAATAACACCACCAGTGTGCCAAAAACATTTTAGGTGTAGCTAGAGGCATGCTGCATCATTTCATTGATCATTTCTGCTAGAATACAATTTTCTTTAATGTACTTCTAAATACACAGAGAAGGATTTAAATTATATTTGGTGACTAAAGCAATTTGTTTTAATCTCATCACTGATTTGTTTCCTCACTCCTTTACTCACCTTGTGTTTCTTCCCAGCTTCCCTCTCAATGTTCTGCCTATCTTTTTTACTATCAGGGAATAAGAATTCCACATCACCATCAACAAAGGCATAAGGATCAATTTCAGGTTCCTGGTCGGCTTCCGTCGCTACTGCTGCTAGGTATTGGTTTTTACTCTGATACTTTTGCACCAGTTCATCTGAAACCTTTAGAGGTTTCCTACATTGCACCATTAATCTGCATGGAAGAAAAACAAAAATCACAAAATATTATTTGTCATTTATGATGTGGAAATGCTTCTGCTAACACGCAGCCTTTATGAGAACAACTTCATCTTCCCTTCCCACTTTGTTCCATTCCACCCCAGTTTCAGAAAATTTTGGGAAAAAGATTAAATCGTTAGTCATTTAATATAACCTCCTCACACACGTCAGATACAGCAGTGATTCATTCTGCCCATCTCTCCTCAAGCACTGTCAATTCAGATAAAGATTAGTAATTTAGCCCAGGTCATAGCTGTCATTTATTATAAAGTGCAAATGTATTAAACTATCTATATCCACTAAAAGGAACTCACCAGGTTAAAAACATTACTCATTGTCATGCCCCATCCATGTCCAAACAAATGATCAGAAAGAAGTGATTAAACCTGAATTCTTCTTTTTTTAAGAACTTGATTTTACATATCCCGGTATACAAAAGGCACCGTGTGAGAAAGGTATTCCTCCAAACAAGACACGTATTTCAGGAGCATCAGACTAATACCGGGATTTCTTCTTGCTCCAAGACCCCCTTCCTCCCAAGCAGCAACAGAATGACCACTGAGAAGCATTTACAGAAGTCCTGTGCATGAAATGAAAATGGGTGTTGCCAGGATAGAGATGTTAGAGGGATACCTCAAGGCCAAACAGAGGTTCCAACATGTCTATTCTTTCCCTTCTCAAGCCTCTGTCCAAAAGGAAATGGACATAAGAAACTGTGTCTCACAGCTAGCAGGCCCTGGTTTTGACAGCCTATACACAGACACTGATCTGGAGTTTAGAATAAGGTAGGCTTACATTTCTCCTCCGAGGGATCAGAAATAATGAAAAGCATGATATAGAACAAGTCAAAGAGTTCAACCTTGAAATCCTGCACACAAAAAGGCACAGTGATCCCTCAGAGCCCTCCTCGCTGCCTTATACACCCCTGTCAACTGCAGGTATGAGAAAGGACACAGAAACAGGTTTACTTTGTCAAAAGACTTCTTAGAAATAATCTTTCCAAAGAAAGACCTCAGAGCCGACACCATTGTCAAATCCAGCCATGCTGCTCATCCACTCTCAATAAGATCTTGGTTTAGGCATGACCACCACAGCACGACTGCCCCAGACAACAGTGCAATATGGGTAGCTTTGTGTCAAGACCCACTGGCACTTAGGTGTGGAGCAGCACTCAATGGAGTTGAAAAGAAAAAAGGATGGGAATGACTTCCTATGAACAAGGAATTAAACACCAGAAAAATATATAACAAAAGCAAGTAGCACTTTCCAGTATTTTTGACCACAGAGGAAGAGAAATTGTCAGATACTCGGGGGGGGAGGGAAGAGAGAAATACATCCAATAAGTTGTTAAATCAAACTAGAAGCCATAAAAGGACGTGTCTTGGGCAGAAAAAAGCAAGTTTTGAAGTGGAGCATATCTTTCTGGTTGGCTGAAATGAATTCAAGGCAAAAAAGAACAGCACTAAAAATCCCATAAATGCACATCTTGAAAGAGTCAAGACATGCACTAGAGCTAACGTAAACTCTTACACAGTGAACACAAAAGATACGGCTACAAAACTGTGTATGAGAACAGACCAACAGCTACAGCATATTTACTTCTTGTAGCTTTCCTACCCAGCAAAGTCAAGGTGACTGCCATCAGTGGCTTTCCACTGCCAGCAATGAAACAAAAATCAACATAAAATTTCAGTCTTGGGAGTAGCTACTTCAACTCTTGTACAAATTGAGTACACTGGCTCCGAAAAACAGCTTCAGTAATTTGATGCTGATCACATTAAGAGTCTCCTTCTACCTGAACAGGAAAAGGATAATTGGACCAAAGTAATCAACAGCAAGTGAGTTGAGAGAGGCAATTCTGGGGGCATTTGAGATGCATTTTTTAACCCTTGATCACATCCCCAAGCCCAAGTTTGTCACCTCTGCATCCAGGTCCCAGTCCCATTAAGTTTAGAACGCTATGGACAGCCCTGTCAGCACCTGGGGCTTCCCATTACCATCCCCTTCCTACAGCACATACTCTCAAGGAAGTGCCGTAAAAGGTGGATGACAGGAAGAAGTTCTTATGCAGTATAACAGCAAAGAGGTCACAGCCAAGTGGTTTTCTTTCAGCTTTGTTGTTCTTATGGTTGGGGTTTTTTTTCATTTGGTGGTGGCCTTTTAAGGGGAGTTTGGCTTTGCTTTCACTGGTAAAAAAATCCATGTTGATTTATTCTGCAGGAAAACAGAGCTCAAACCTAAGTTTTAACACTAAACCACCGGTGTTGCTTTTTTTCCTCCCTTGCCTCAAAGCTCCATAATTTATTAACACTTAGGCAGTATGAGAAAAGTGACTAATTCAGCAGAGCAGAACACTTCAAAACCTGGTGTTAAATAACACAAGCTTCCAAGCATAAATTGTATTTATTCAACAACCCTCTTTTTTTGAAATAGTTATAGACTACACATACGTTACTTCAAGACAATATTAACGTATGTTAAGATAATATTAAACAAGCAAATCAACATTCTCAAATACATTTCCTGTAGCTCAAAGGCTGAGGTTCTAACAAGGATCTAGTCTGAATGTCTCAATATTTCTTCAAGTTAGACAAGCTTTGTTTAATGAATGAGGGTTTCTCATACAAGCTGAGGTCCACAAGCAGTAACAGGAGACACACTGGTCACTTGTTTTCTTTGAATGATAACATCAAATCTTTATGCTTTTTGAACACCATGGAAAGAATGCACCATGTGTAAGAACACCAGTTGATGTCACTGATTCCAAAGAGAAATTTTTGATATTAGAAAGCAGCCACAGCCTATGTTAAAGTTAACACCTACCAGGAAACCAGGTTAGCTTCCTTGCTCCCATCACCTGTTTAAAATACCAGCTCTTCCGAATAAAGAGCAGAACTGAGGTACAAGAAACTTCATTTTTAACAGAATAAGTCCGCAGCTGAGACCATCCATGCTTTCTTCAAGTAATGAAGAAAGCAGATATTATAATGAGAAAATTACTGGGGGAAGGCGAGTGGAAATGGACACTATAAGTCCCAAACAGGCATAATTTGGCTACAGATTAATTTTACAGTAGAAAAATAAACTTCATTGCCATTTGCTAAATCAGAGTTCTAATGAGAAAAAGCTGCAAAGTCTTACTACACACCTGACTGTGCTTCGTGCTCACATTTCACAAGTATTATCTCCTTGCATGCAGACAGCACAGACAGTTATGCTCACACACTCAGTGCTACTGCTCAAGCTGACGAGAGCAACGTTCTGTTTTAGTGACAGGCTTGCTTATACTGAGAAACTACTGCCTTTGGCCACTCAGTTTCCTCACTTTCTCATGTTATTACTATGATATTAAGCACTACTTACTCTGTAACTGATGTTAGGTTTTCCTGTCCAGCAGGTATTACTGGATCATCTCTCAACTTATCATTTGGAAGCTGAGGTGGTAAGAATTCCCCATCCTTTTTCTTTGGAACTTTATAATACTTCCAAGTAGTATCAGCTTCATCTTCCTCCAAATTCACTGCAGTACCAACATACATTGTAGGCTCTATAACTTCAGGAAATTGAGCTGGAAAAGGCTGAGACAAGCCATCGAGTCTGTCTTCCATAGTTTTTGTGGGAACCAAGGGGTCTGGTGTTGGCATCTGGTAGAAATGTTGACTCTGAGGAGTAGAAGGAGCTTTAGCTACCCCTTCATCGACTACATCACACGGGTGAGGACTAAGTGGTGGCGGCTGAGGTGAATTTGCCATTTCAGCGTTATGCATCTGAGGAGTCTTTGCTACATCATTAGTTCGGATATTTGAAAATCTCACTTGACTGTCTGGTGCAGTCATCACAAGCCTCTGACTCGCTGAATCTGCCTCCATGGCAACATCATCACTGATAGATACACGATGATGAAAAGGAGTCAAAGGGCGTTTCTGTGGCTTATCCCCTTTGTCTTGCTTCTCATTTGTCTTGTGCTTTGGAGCTGCTTGCTGTTGCTGGCCCACAGGTGGTGCCTGCCCCTGTTGACCTGAATTTCTTGGTTTGAGACTTTTGTGCCTGCAGAATTAATACAGGAGAAAATACTTCACATTAATCTTTCAAATATGTCTATCATGTTCCTTTTCACCAGATAAGAACCTGCTTCTAAGCCATTAAACAGCTGATTAGAGAAGCCTGAAATTGATACCATTCTGAAGTGAAGCTGCTTCTTTCTGACCATAACTTAACTTGAATGACCCAAGTAGCACTGCAAGATTTTAGGACATCATTTAAAAAAACTGGAAAAGCTGTCCTAGGAGCAAAACACACACATAATCCTCATAACTAAAGACAGTATTTTAACAGAAATAGTCAGTCACTTTTAACTTCTGCCAACACTGATGAATCAGTGGAACAAAGTATGAATTGGTGAATGACTTCCTGAATTCAGGTATCAATACTAACCAATGATGCTGCCCAAGTCTATGAGTTAAGGAGCGTAGAATTAACATCAAGAATCTAGAAGAGAAGCTCAGTCCTACAAAAGCTATTTCAAAGCTTTTGCAGCTATCTATTAACAAATTTAGCAAGTGTGGAAAAAAGAAAACCTCACTGTCTCAACTGGTTAACGTAGGTGTTTTGCAGTAAAAATGCACTTGAACTTTAATGTTTTGTCTAGAAGTTCAAGATGCAAACTTCTAGATCAACTGACAGAATGAGAGCCATGAAATACCAAAGTCTAGAATGAAATGTTTATGATTAAGCTACTGCGCTTAATGAACTGCACGTACATCCTTAGTGCCTGGTATTCTTTGCCACTCTTCCATTAGCAAAGTTAAGAAACATATAACTTCTCAACTAAAAAAAACCCAGGATTAAGCAGGGGAAAGAAAAGGTAAGAGGTATCAAAATCTATTTTTACTTTTAGCTCTCATATGCATACATGTTTTTCTCTGCTTAGAATTCAAAATACAGAGAACAATAAGGGGGTTTACGTCTTTGCAATTTCTCTTTAGGCAACTGCAGATTTCTAATACACACCTCACACAGCTCATTGATTGTTTTCTCTTAACAAGTGCTATCACATCTAAATTTTCCTTTAACAGAATATTTCATCCTCCCCCATCTCCCAGCTCGTCTCAGGACAAGTATTTCCACAGACCTTCAACCAACCATTTCAATGAAGGAGAAAAAAAATGTACTTCTTTCAAAATGTGACATCCTCTAGACATTAATTTTTAAGATGCCAATGTTCGTTGCAAAGTAATCAGTGTGACACTTAAATCAGAGAAAGTGTTTAAACCTTTGCAACACTTCAGTCACCTAAAGATTAGAATTCTGCCTAACTACAGAAATTGAGAGTTCACTGAAATTAATGTTTCCATTTATTTTAAACCCCTGTATTAACAGTCTGGGTCATTGCACAGTTTCAAAACAAAAGTCATAACAAAACCTGGAAGTTGAATTCAGACTTTCCCCCTGTGCTTTGACCCTTTCCTCTCACCTCCATCTAATACAAAACCCATATACTAGCAACCACCTCACAGAAAAGCAGTTTTATATACAAGCATCCATGAAAATTTCACAGAAAGTAAAGCAAGTTTGGGTTTCTTTCTCATATTCTTCTAGACACAATGCTACGATCATCCTGCTCTTGATTAATAGCTTTCTCCCTTCAAGGCTGATGTCACAGCCCTGTAGAAAAGGTTCTTAATTCCTAAATAAATAGGCATTCCCTTTCCATTGCAGCCCAAGAAAGTTGCCCAGAGATAGTTTCTACAGGCCTAAGGAATTCCAGCCCAAGACTCAAGAATAGTCACTGAACTGTCAGCAGGTCAACTCCAGTGAGTCACTTGAATAAAACCTCTGCATAATCTTATTGGGCAGAGTTTCAAGACCTACAATGACATTTAGGAGATGAGATACAAATTTTGTTACCGCTTCCCTACAAGCAGCTATTGCTTAATTACTCCTAAAGGACTCATCACGAGCCTTCTCCTGAGCACTTCAATCTCAATGTACATTGTTGGACTGCGGGTTTGCCAAGTACTGTACCTTGAACAATTGCAATTTGTCCTCTGCGTGGCTTCAACAAAATCCCAGCATGCTATCTTTTCAGCTGTCTCTTCATCACACAAGCCATTTGAAGTAGCAGAATACTTCCTCCTATGATCCAACATGGGGAGAATTATTTGGGATCAGCATACGTTCTTTCCTTATCTTCTGTCATACCTCAAGAGTGGTTTTGTGACACCAGATTCAGCAAAGAAATTCTAAATATCCTTTTACTAACATATTAAAATGAGAACTAAACAACCTACTACTTAGGAACAAATTAACTTCTCTAAAATGTTTTAGTACTAAGAGTAAAGAATCTTCTACTAGCAGTCACCACATCTTTAACAGAACTACTTTCTGCAACAAATACACAAGATACCATGGGTATTTTTAGCTTCACAAAATGAGAACGTACTTGTTCTGTGCTCTGTTCATATTGCATTCTTGCCAAACTCTGTCCACCACTTGGTTGGCCAGCTTTCTAGGTATTTTGCCACCATGATGGCTGGTACTGTCAGAGATGAATCCATCAGAAACTGAAGAGAACTTCACCCACTTCTGGGCAGATTGAGCATCAACTGAAAAGGAGCACGAGAGGAAATAGTTTTAGGCAATGTGGCAATATGCTCACAACCACTATTACTCCTATTCAGTCACACAGGAACATCTTAGGAAGAAAAGTATCTTCTTGATTCCAATTAGGAAATTATAAATAAATTACAAAATTTAGGTATAGGAGCAATGATTATAACATGCTTCCCTCCCAATGAAAAAAAACAAACAAGCCATCGTGTTTAGAACTGGTCTTTATCTTCCAAAGAACTATAGACCTGAAGAAAATAACTTGAGCAAAGCTACCTGTTAGCAAATTTAATAGTATTATTATTAAAAAAAGAAAAAAAGGTGAAACTAAGGTAACAGGAGACTTTGGGGAAAAAATCAAAACCTCTTCTGCACAAGAACTGTACGTAAAGCCACGTGAAACTATCACTGAGCCTTACCCACTTTGACTTAGAGTGGTTTACCATAACCACTACTCTCACACAGTTCAGAGGGCTCACAGCCTTACTGAAAACCTAACTACAAAGAGTCTTTCTTGGACTGGGAAGAAGGCTGAAAACATCACTTTGCTCTCTAATGGCTGATGACAACATTCAGTACAAAAGCAGTCCTGATTTCAGCAGCATAACAAAAGTGTTCAAGTTAATTTTGCACAAAACTGAACAATAAAAATTGGTTTTAGTACAACAGACTTATGACTAAAGAAATATGATGTCAGCTGTACAGAGAACAACAGAATCCTTTCCAACCATTGCTAGGTTTAAAGGAGAAGCCATCAAAATAATCCCCACATGCTGAAGCTGATTTTATAATACCTGTTTGAACTTCCTCTGGAGATGTCGGTGGAGTGAGAGTTACTGAAGACATGGCAGGATCTCTTGTGGAAGCAGGCACTTGGTGGACACCCAAGCAAGTAGTTGAACAGTGCGATGCCCCTACAGTACTAGGGGCAGGGATGTCTGTCTGGGGAACTAGAACGAAGCATGCTGGGTAGACCATTCGCACACCAGCTGCAATAAAGAGCAGGTCCATTTTACAGCTGTTTACCAAAACCTTACATTCAAAATCACCAACAACTGGATCATTTTACTCATCACTCGTAAGTTTACCTACCCTTTACTACCTCCTAATGCATCATCCTTGGACAAAAAGTCTCTGTTGTCACCCTTATCATTAATTTATGGCTTGTTTTATACAGAAGATTCGGGTGAATGAATGAAAAGGGCTTTGTATACACAGGCAAAGACAGCCCTGGTACCTAACATGCTACTGCTCGCTTCTATCATTTTGTTTTATAAACAAGACTGAGAATATACTTTTTAGTACCATGTAAAACTGACAAGATTCCCCTCCCCATCATCAGGGTCTCCAGCCATCGCTGCAATACAAGCTTGTAACACTCATTACAGAGAAATGATTACATTAGCTGGCAAATCAAAGGTCAATAGCCCACAGGAGAGGGACAAACTACTGCGTCCCAGGGGCTTAGATTTTTAGGAACAGCAGCAGATAAATGCAGTGCCTGAGTACACGAAGTTCTCCAGGATTGTGGGTTTGAAGACATCCCTGTTCCGTCTGAATTTGCACAGAACCTGAAACAGGTGCTCGTGATGCACCTCTGATGTCAATGGAGACAGCCTAAGGGGTTTTGATTATACTTTATGTATTTATTTTAAAAACAACCTTTTTTCTCAGGGCACAAAGAAAAAACCTCCTCTTAACAGGTCTGCAAACCCCACTTTAACCAACAACTTCTTTTACATAGTCTGAGCATTAAGCAGAAAAAACAGAAGACCAACAGCAGTTAGAAACAGTTAAAAGAAGGAATAATATGCATTCAGAATTGCAGACCAAACCATCCAGATTATTTCAGTAAAAGGTAATCAGAGTACTAACCAACAAGGACTTCAACAGCAGCTAAAGAATCATCCTCCCAATCCATGTCTTCTTGTTTTTCCTCAGATCCCTCCTTCAAGTTGGATGTGACAGGATAGAACTGTTTCCATTCACCAATAAGCTTTTTTGTCGATGAATCAGAAAGCTTGAATGACTGCCCTGTGAGCGTGCCATTTAATCCAAAGGGACTTAGAATAACTAAAAAGATAAATAAAAATACATTGGAGAGTATGTCCAAACAAAATTCACTCTTGCCCACTGAAACAGTGTTACTGTTATTTCAGCCACACCAAATAACTCACCGTTATTAAGTCAAAAATGCACCCTACTCACGTTTTACCACACTGCAGAAGTTTCTGGGAATAGATACACATTGTTAAATGTATGTACCAGCATACAGGTGGGATAAAGAAATACTATTTCAAATTCTGTCAGAGTTAAGCTGTTTCCTCATCCTTCCATCCTGCCTGGTACAGTTACAACAATGTATACACAGGGAAGTAATCCATTTCATGTTTAGTCTTGTCCATATTAGGAAAGCACAGCTACTGGTAAATTGCATTCAAAAAGAGCAAGTTTGGACACTGAGCATTAATAAACAAGGGCAGTGTGGTCATGCAGTAGAACTGATTCCCAACACAAGTGTGTCTAAGACAGGGAATGATCAAACAGCCCACTAACCAGACTCAGGCCCCATCACTCCTTTGTCTTTGAGAACATAGCCTGCATCTGCTGGTGGAACCAAAGGAATTTACAGGAAAGGAAGAGCCAAATAAGAATGGGTAGGGAGAATGAATAGGTTAAGAATAGTGAGTCAGAAATAGATTAATATTAATCTATTATTAATAGGGGGCATTTGGGGAGAATGTTTGAGCAATACAAAACTAGTAACACCTCTTCTCCCCCTTCCACTCTTTGCCAGAAGTCTTCATTCTATACAATTGGAAGCACTGATTTATTTTAATACCCACTACTGACTGGCAAAACCTACCTTGAAAAGGGCTGTTTGACTGCTGGGCGAGAGTGAGGTGTTCTTCACTGAGCAGGTACACAGGTTGATGCTGACTGATCTCCACACTGGTGCAAACATTGCTATCTCCATGTAAGAAGAAGGTGAATGAGCAGGACAGGTGCTCGCTGGGTAAAGAGAAATGGGGAGGGTGAAGGGGGTGGAAGGAAGGGAAAAAAATTCCTAAGTATAGAACCTGAAAGACGTTGATGGCTTTCCCAGCCAGTCTGAAGGTATTTCCTCCCAAAATATTCATTAATGAAGTAACCAAATA